>JALIZH010027222.1:0-34452 GCA_030522465.1 Rhipicephalus appendiculatus
CCAGGAACCTTCAATATTTTTATCTGTAAAGAACTGTTACCTGGCATTATTGGCATGTGCCGTGCCTCCCCTTTTTTTATGGTCTCACTGTACTTTCGTGCTTCACTTCTTGGTTATTTGTTTCTAACATAAGCAACATATTTGGGAGTTGTGATGAATTTCGGTTGGATGTCAGCGCCAGTCCTTGTCTCACCTGCGTTGCTGTCTACTTTAACGCTGGGCAGTTTTAAGTATGGAATACCAACTAGCCCGCTCCCATACGTTGCTCCGTGCAGAGAACCCATGGGGTGCGAGCCACATGCTCTTACGTACTACGTGATGGCGGCGAAGTCGAACGTATTTTCGCGTAGAACTATCGATCGTGCACCCATGGAGGCTTGAGCATGTGGTGACTAATACGTGTGTCACATGGGCACTTTCTACCGAAATCAAATTTCTGGGCCGTATTTGACTCCGCATCTAGCACAATTAAGTAAATCGCGATCATGAAACTTGGACTCGATCGCCATCGAAATTACATCGTGTCATGCCCATACTAACTACGAAATCGGGGATGGACAGCGGTTTTTCTAAACGACGAAGTGGCTTAAGTACCGTGCATTTAACAGCTGAACCACGGCGAGTTCGATCGAACAAGCGCAAAAACCAGAGCAGGTTGCCGAACGAGTAAGAGCGGCCGCGCAAACCGCAAAACTAACTTCCCTAGAAGCGCGCACAGCAAAACTAGCACAACGTACGGACTACCACAATGTTACCACCGCACACGCACCACATGAGCACTGAAACAGGTTCGCGAAAGTCCTAGACATCGTAGATGCAAGAAAAATTCGACGACGCAAACCAACGAGAAGAGAAGGCGAAAGGAAAGAGCGTCAACCAAAAACTCGGTTGTTTTCTCCGCGGCTCATCAAAAACTGAAGTACTTTCATAAAGCCGCGGAGCAAACAACAGCGTTTTGGTTGACGCTCTTTCCTTTCGCCTTCTCTTCTCGTTGGTTTGCGTCGTCGAATTTTCTTGTAACATGCACCAACTAGCCCAACAAGTTTTGCTATCGTAGATGCAGCGGCCGTGGTAGTGATCACGCAAGCTCAGGCGAACCAGGAAAGACGGCGAACCACAGTACCAGTTCCAAACGCGAACACAATCGAACTATTCGCGTTCAAAAAGCACCCGGGCAATGACAAGCACAATCACAGTGTCCGCGCCCACCACATGAACACCGAGCCGATCACAAACTCGCAAAAAAAAAAACATGCCTTCGTAAAAAAGCGTCCATAGGTTGCCTGAACCGGCGTTGTAAACTTCCAACGAAAAGCCGCAAATGTTCCACAGATCCAAGCCAAGTTGGGTGAAAATAGCGTTTCGTTATTTTCACCGGGTCAGAATAAGCTTTCGCTATTCTCACCGGGTCGGGGCAGCGCCGGCCCTGCTGTTTTGCGCGTAAGAAAAGTCGAAGTTACTGTGCGGATGCAACTTTTCTGTGTGTGTTGAAATAAATTACTGCCGTTGTGATGGATTTACGGAGGGTGGGTGATGTTTTAAGTGGCTATAGCATAGATGAATGCGCCTCCACACAGCCGCTGCAGTAACAGGGCGTGTAGTTGAAGGCGTTCAAGTTTGTTTGACCTGCGGATCGATACGATCAATGCTCTTTCGCCACTGTAGCGATCATAGCGACTTCACTCCAGCTTTTCGAGCCCCACTGTGCCGAATATAAACAACGCCTCAAATTTTAATTCTTTTTTTTTTTCTCGCATATGAGCTGGTGTAATTGTTACTAACCTACTTAATGCTTTTTTTTTCGTGAATCATTCATGGGTGGAATCACCTGGCTTTGCGATAAATTTATCCGCATCGTAATCTTTACAAACCTTTTATTTGCAGACGTAGATCACACAAGGTTACCAAAAACTGGTTGGACTCGTAGGCGAATATGGTACTATAGTTGCAGATCCAATGAAAAAAAATATCTATGCATAGTTATTATGAGTACATAACAAGTAATATACATCACGTGCGTACACATATTTTGACTACACCGAAGAATTGGACCATTTCTTCGGCAGCATGAATAAACACGCGACAGCGTCACGCGCAGACAAATTGATTTTATTTGCACAAAACCCTGTCTATGTAGCGCAAATGGTTGCTATATAACAATATAGATTAACAATGCAGAAATGGGTCGTGGTCGAACAATAAACAGATGCAACAAACGTATGAACATCTGCTAATCGACCACAAACATAAAAAAAGGACAGCAAGGAATATTCAATTTCATTCAAAAGCGCATCGGTAGGCATCTAAAGGCCAAAGACAGAAACATCGTCACTGTGCAACTCCGCAAAAAAAAAAAAAAAAAAGAAAAAAAATGATGAATGCACGTAACAGAAAAGAATCTACGCAGTTTATAAGACCACTCAATTCTTGGCCAATCCCCCACAGTGGGTGTGAGCCACAGTGAAAGGTTAACAAGAACAAGAACAAGAATCTACGCAATGTACACTAGAAGTGCACATTGATCATAAGCATAGAAACACAGGGCTAGGGTAACGATAGGAACGTACGCCGGCGATGCTTGCAGTCGACAGCCGACGAAAACTTAGACGATCTAACAGGCACTAGAATATCCCAAAAGGAGCCCAATCCCTATGGGCCTCCTCCGCTTACTAATGACAGCTACTTCAGTCTCCCTTCTACTTCTCCTTTACATTTCTATGCAGCCCATGTCATCCATCTGTAGTCCTGTGCTGAGGACTTGGTTCGATATAGTTCGATAGCGAAACAAGCAGCCCCCAGCGTTTTTTGTTTTTTTTCAAGTCCCCCCCCCCCCCCCCCCCTCGCGCGTTTCACCGAAGCACGAGTATGGCTCTGCAGTTGTTCAGTGTATACAAAGTTCGCCTATATTTACGATTTAGGGGGCCTAAAACTGTGTTTTGTCTGCCCGTTTTTGGCGCCTAAAACGCAATTTTTTAGTGCCTAAAAATCCTGCCTCTAGTAATCAACAAGAGCGTGATTCCAGAGTTGAATGTAAGAAAGGATTCTCCTGTCATCGTACACGGGTATGATGGAAAGGAAAAAGTGCATGATGATAGGCCAGACATCCTTATTGTGCGTCAAGGCAAGAGCACGATTGTAAAAGCACTGGTCCTTCACGGTGTCAAATATGAGCTTCTCATGGCCCGTCCAGTTATGCAAGAACTACGTTTGAATCTATACTGGGATGGGCAAGTTACCACGCAAGATGACCGTCAGCTGGCCACCTTCACAGCCGTCGGCGATCATCCCCGTAAGCCCACTGCCGCAGAAGACGTCATTCGCATGTATCCTGAATCGCTTTGCATAGGCGGATACCCAAAAGCGACCTCAAAGTTTCAAGTTCCATTTGAACTGCGAGATACAACAGTGGTGAAGCGAAAGGCCTATAACATGTCGAGAGAAAAGAAGGTTTGGCTGAAGGGAGAGCGACAGAAAATGCTTGACGCCGGCATCATACGGCCTTCTACGTCTCCTTTGCTTCGCCAATAACCATCGCACCTGAAGAGGACGGACCATTTCGTCTCTGCACCGACTATAGACAGATAAACAAACAAACTGACCTTTTTATTTTTCCGATGCCGCATATTGACGAAATCATTAATGAAACCAGAGGCTGCAAAGTTTTCTCTCGTCTCGACCTTTGCAAAGGCTTCTGGCAAGTGCCTCTGCAAGAAGAGACAAAGAGGTTCTCCGCGTTCATTACACCGTTCGACGTGTATGAATACAACCGACTTCCATTTGGCTGCAAAAAATTCTCCCGCCTGGTTTCAGAAGATGATGAACAGTGTTTTGAAGCCACACTTGGGAGTCTTCTGTAACGTGTACATTGATGACATTCTCGTGTACTCGCGGTCAGAAGAGGAGCACTCTGAACACCTTGGAAAAGTGCTACAAGCTCTTGGTGACGCGGACCTAAAGATATATGAGAAGAAGAGTGAATTCTTCAAGTCAAAAGTCGTTTTCCTTGGGAGAGTGTTCGACGGAACTACCAAGAGTACTAAACAGGAGTCCGTCCAAAGGATCACGACGCTTAAGAAGCCACATGATATTCACTCGCTCAGAGTTTTTCTAGGACTCGCAGGCCACTTCAGGGGTTTTATTAAAGGTTTCTCAAAGATGACAAAGTGCTTGACGAAGCTCACGAAGAAAGACGTGCCCTTTGTCTGGACCAAGGAATGGGAAAGGGCTTATCAAGAACTTGTACAACGCATTTCGTCGGACCCTGTGCTTACCTTACCAGACTACAGCTGACCTTTTGAGATGAATATAGACGCTTCAAATTATGGCACAGGGGCTGTTCTTTACCAAAGAGACGTCAGTTCTCCGCCAGCTCAGCAGCTGAGGCATACGCGTGCAAAGGGTTCCCCTTCAGGGGGGGCAGGGAGGGGCGAAGGTTCATCGCAGCGCCCCCCCCCTTCCTATTAAGTCAATGTATGGGGCAGAATTTGCGCCCCCCTCTCTCAAGTGACTAGGGGGGGCGGCCGCCCCCTCTGCCCCCCTCGTGCGCACGCCTATGAGCTGAGGGTTATAGGATACTACGCCTACACCTTCAACTGAACTCGGCAAAATTATTCAACAACTGAGAAGGAGGCTCTTGCAGTTTTAATGGCGGTCCGCTACTTCCGATCATATATCGACGGGAGAAAGTTTGCATTGTACACTGACCATCAAGCACTAATGCACCTTTTGAATATGTCAGAGCCTAGAGGGAAATTGGCCAGATGGGTCAATGAACTTCAGCAGTACGACTTTGACGTCTTCCATCGTGCAGGTAGTCATCTCACAGACGCAGATGCCTTGTCTCGATTAGCAATCGAGGTCCCACATGGAACTGTAAACTTAACGAGATTATGGGAAGGTTATGAAAGTCTTCACTTCAAGGACGGCAAGTTCACTGTTCCAGAGACCCTAATTCCAAAAGTTCTTCACTTGTACCACGATAGCCCGGAATCAGGTGGTCATGATGGCTTCTGGCGAACCTATAACAAAATTTTCAGACGCTACACATGGAAAAATATGAAAAAAGACATCGAAGAATACGTTAAGTCGTGCCACTTGAACAAAGCCAACTACCGACCTCGACCCGACGAGCTCGTTTTGCCAAACCACTCGGACAAACCATTTGAAGTCGTGCACGTGGACTTTGCGGAATTGAAGAAGAAGAGTGCAGGAGTTCGCAGGACACAGTCTTTCCTGATTGCCATAGATCAGTGCACCAGGATGGTGGCGACGCGACCCGGCCGAGAAGATGCAAACAGCGTCATGGCTTTGCTTGACCGAAGCGATATTCTCAGAGCTCAAAGTGGTGATCTCTGACAATGGACCGGCATTCTTGAGCAAGAAGCTGCAGCAGTGGGCAGACAGCCGTGGTGTTATGCTACGTACACCAACGCACACAAAAAGCTTGGAACGTTCACTAGCTGCCAAATGCGGACGAACGTGCCCATCTGATAGTCAAGTAAATGTGACGTCCTTTTGCAAAAAAAAAACAAAGAAAAAAAACACGCACACGAAAATCTCCAACTTCCAGGACTCAAAATGACATTGTACTTCTTCAAGAACGAAAAGTCCTCGAATTTCCCTTGTGATACTTGATTTTGCAAGACCGAACATGTGCATGCACTTTTTTTTGCAGACGTCCCATTATTCTAGAGACTTGCCTAGTATAATGCACCTTTTCTGCATAATCTTGATACAATAACTTTGTATATGTAGTAGACTGCTTTTCATAAATTGTCATGCACTGATGCAACCAGCAACCGACAGAGGATATCGCAGCCACAGTTGGTTTTTTTTCTCTGTGTTACTTGGACCAACTGTGCGAGTAGTGGACACAACGCGATATACATGCCGGTGTCACACGGACACTTTTGATCGCGATCAGGGCGTCTGCGCAAAACTCGATCCGGATTAGGCTGTACCGCGCAGCAGCGACAAACTTGTTGATGGCGATCAAAAGTGCTCAAGTGTCACCGGCATTAGTCGCTGCAACACGGTCCAAACTAATCCGGATGAAATACGGTGCAGCCGTCGTCCAATTGCGATCAGACCGCAATCGGTCCTGATCGCACTTAAAGGGCCCGTCAACAGGCTCCTACTTTTTTTTAACACCCCCCAAACAAGCTCGCCAATTCGTACAGTAGACCGCGGCGACCACGTTTCCCGAATATTACAGCGCTGCGCGCCGCGCAGACCCTCCATTTCGAAAAACAATACCCGCGCTGCTTTCCTACACCTGACCCATCCTCCTCGTACGCGCAGTGACGTCAAGTCGGCGATCGCCGACCTGACGTGGCACTGAGCTCGTCAATTGGTCTTTTGCCCTACGAAACAGCGCCTTGGCCCTACGGTGATGCAGTTTCGGCCGCGCAGTACGCATTTTCATTTTCCTGTGCTGCCCTCTGCCGTTTTGTAGAGCCCGAGACTACCGGGAGAAGCGGTATTGCCAGAACGAAAGCCTCCGAGATAAAGAGGCGTCTCGCTACTTTACCGCTAGGGAAAGGGTCGTCTCTTCGCATCGCGCTTCCTCCCTGCGCCGCTGACACGTGCTCATGTGGGGGAAGCCCTGCTTGGTCGTTGGCTGCGCGCCGATGACGTATCGCTGACGTCGTGTCACGTTGCCGAAGTGGGCGGAGTCACGACGACGGGCTACGCCTCCCCATTTCTACAGCGAAGAAGGGTGGCGAGGCCGCGCGAAAATTTGAAACCAGCTGAAACGGATGTTCTAACCCCTGTAACTTCCTCATTATTGTGCGTATTCGCAAACTTCTTGCGGCAGCAGGTTCACATAGCAAAAGTGCACATATTTCTCTCTATAACAATTTTAGGACCTCGGGGTTGTTGACGGGCCCTTTAAATATGACCACATGCAGCAAGTACCCGAGTGGCGCCGATGTTAGCTTTCCAAATCGTCAGTAGAGCGCGTCAGTGACCACCATCTCATACAGAACTAACGCCTGCACGAAATAGCCAGCACTCGCGCATGATCAAATCGACGCGGGATATTGGTCATTCCATTCAACACTACCGCTTGCACGAAACAGCCAACACTCACGTATCATCTCATATTGCAATCATACAAGGTGCCGCACAACACACACAAAACAGCCAGCACTCGTGCATGATCACATCGACGTGGGCACCGCTTGCACAAAGGTAGTGTCTATATTGCCGGCTGCCGGCCAAGTATATCGGTCGACCGGATGCCGGCAGTTCTTTCCTATTGGCTGCCTGTGACTTCTCTGCGGGACAGCCCCCTGTACTGCCTGTACGCCATCGGCTGTCCCACGTGTAGTTGGTAACTGCGCTCCACGTGAACGTGTGGCTGTTTTTCTCGTCGCTGCCACTTGTCAACACAAAGTGCCGCCAGATCTGACTGGCCTTATAGTGAGCAGTAGCCTATAGTGACGGCAGGTAAGGAAAGACGCTAGTAAAACTGGCCTTATAGTGAGCAGTCGCTCTATAGGGAGCTTTCACAAGCAGCGGCGGCGCAGCGCATTGTGGGTAGTCCGCCATTTTGAAGTCATGGGCAGCCGAGCCGGTAAGCGCGCGTGCGGCAGCTCCGAGTAAACAAACAGGCATACCGGCGAGATCGCGCTTGTTGTTCGTGTGAGGAGTACCGAGCAATGACTACGAAGTCAGCGAAGACCGGAATGTACGCAGAGACGCTATCTCCGAAGGACCGCGAGCGATGCAACGAGAAACTTCAACTACGCGGAGTGGACCCGTTCACGCTGCAGGCAGCCGACTGCATAGTGGACGTGAACCTGTGGCCGCGCGCTGATGCCTCGGACATTTGCGTATTTTTAGTCTTGCGGTCGAGTTTTGTTTGTTCCGCGGCGGCAGCTCCAAGCAAGGAAGGCCCTTGACGGCCACAACTTCGTGACAAGCGGCTGGGTACGCGAGCCGCGAGTGAAGAAAGTTGCTGCCGACAGCAAGATCGTCCTGACACAGGTAAGTTTGTAAGGACGTTTTAGCGCCCGGTAGATATTTATCTTTTTTTTAGTTGACCAATTCGCAGGCTCGCAACAAGCCTGCCGTCGAAATGTGGTGCCTGGAGAAGGGCGACGGAGAAATCCTAGCCGCGAACTGCATGTGCATGGCCGCAAACGGCAAGGTGAGGCGTGCTCGCACATCGCTGCGCTTCTGTGCAGCGTGACACCTTGGTACACTCTGTTAAAAGATCATCAAAACTTAAATGCATAGCACCTTTATCAAACAGCCGACGCAAATCGGCGCTTGACAGCTTCTCACCACCGGTGCATAAAGTTTGCTGTACTCGCCACTGCAGGTAGATGCCCAGATGCAATCAGTGCGCCGAGAAAATGTTACATTTCCTGCGTCGTTGGGGCTGGTGCTGTTAGTCGCGGACAGGGCAACGGTGCACAAGTTGCGCTTGTTGTCGCCGATAACTCCATTTCGGCGAAGGGCCGCACCTCAAGTTTTTTCATGGCGAGACGGAGCCAGCTGTTGGGGCCGTCTTTGCCCGAGCGCTCTTCACGAGTTCGCACGCCGTACTCCACGTAAAATAGTAGGGCTGCGATGTGCGAGCACGCCTTGCCGTTTGCGGCCATGCACATGCAGTTCGCGGCTAGGATTTCTCCGTCGCCCTTCTCCAGGCACCACATTTCGACGGTAGGCTTGTTGCGAGCTTGCGAATTCGTCAACTAAAGAAGGATAAATATCTACCGGGCGCTAAAACGTCCTTACAAACTTACCTGTGTCAGGACGATCTCGCTGTCGGCAGCAACTTTCTTCACTCGCGGCTCGCGTACCCAGCCGCTTGTCACGAAGTTGTGGCCGTCAAGGGCCTTCCTTGCTTGGAGCTGCCGCCGCGGAACAAACAAAACTCGACCGCAAGACTAAAAATACGCAAATGTCCGAGGCATCAGCGCGCGGCCACAGGTTCACGTCCACTATGTAGTCGGCTGCCTGCAGCGTGAACGGGTCCACTCCGCGTAGTTGAAGTTTCTCGTTGCATCGCTCGCGGTCCTTCGGAGATAGCGTCTCTGCGTACATTCTGGTCTTCGCTGACTTCGTAGTCATTGCTCGGTACTCCTCACACGAACAACAAGCGCGATCTCGCCGGTATGCCTGTTTGTTTACTCGGAGCTGCCGCACGCGCGCTTACCGGCTCGGCTGGCCATGACTTCAAAATGGCGGACTAACCACAACGCGCTGCGCCGCCGCTGCTTGTGAAAGCTCCCTATAGTGAGAGCAGGTTGCGCTATACTGAGTCGGCGCAGCAGGCACGCTAGTTGAAACAGTAGGAGAGCGAAGCGATCCGTGATACTGAGAGCAGAGTATTAAGAGAGCGAAGCGATCCGTGATACAGAGAGCAGAAGTTACCTCTCCGAAAAACCGTCGACGTATAAATCTGGCGGCAGTCTGGCCCAACACTGACCCCCCAAATCTGGCAACAGACTTCTGCGACACCAAACAGAACCCTGCCTGCGATTATACATGATTGCTGTTTGCTCCGTGTTTGTATCCTCGTAATGAAGCACAAAACAAGGAACTTTGCGCAGCCATGCTTCGATCAACACCAAACCAGAACAGCCAGTGTGCCGGCAGATGTCACATGGTTACGGGCAGCCAATAGGGAAAAACTGCCGGCAACTTTTCTTCCGGGATAATATGCCGGCTGCCGGCACTATAGGCGCGGCCAATATTGTGGCAGTGATGGTAATGCCGTTCCGTGTTAAATGTACCACAATTCGAAAACTTTCTCTCTGTGCAAGTTGCTCGATTAGTACGGTAGCCTGATGAGATTATTTCAGAGGCTAATACAGGTCTTGACAATAAAAATAGCACTTAAATTAGCGACGTACCGTACTTCCAGCGCGGTTACCCGATACCGCTAAAATACTGTTCGCGTTGTTGTGACGCTATGTATACTCATGATGTCTGTTTGCATGTCAATTAAACACGTTGCTGGCCATAGGATCACGATAATAAGAGGTTTTCAGGCACAAGTGCCAGGTACGGGCGTAGAATGCCTAGACAGTCACTTTAATTTGAATAAAAGAGTGAATTACTCGTTATGGATGAATAAGAACGCTCATAGTAAGGTGCGTGAAATACATGCAAGCAGTAAGATTACGGCAGTGATTAGTGGAGTGTGCTACAAAAAGAAACATGTATTATGAAGGGGTCATCAACTATAGTGGGTCTGTAGTAATAGTACTATCACCTCACCAAAGCATCGGCACGTAGAAATGAATGCTACTTACACAACAATGGCCCCGCAAGGGGAGCTGTGCTACAAGCTCCTCTGGCCAGTAAGTTGCAGGGAATGGATACCTTTACAATGGAATCTACAGTAGATTTTGCTTCAAAACGTGGCTTTGTATTAAGAAACATTCATGAAGAAACCTGTAGCGCACAAAAAACACTGACGAAGCAAGAGACGACGGGACGATGCGCGTCCGTGTTTTTTGGGCGCTACAAGTTTCTTCATGGATCACCACCAACATGCCCACTCTCACCTTCTTGTAAGAAACATTGCCAGGTACAATTTGATGTGTTGACAAGACCTCACTTATAAATGTTTCTGTTCACAAACAGTATATGCAAGGTTCTACACAATTTCACCAATCCACTTCTGCACAAACAATTCATATTGGGCTCATTGATATTGCTTGTGTGATTAGAATGATTTCATTTGTTTTGTATCATGTAAAAACTAATTTGTCACTAAAAAAGTATACCTCAAAATTAATTTGGTGCATCAGTATAACAGATGTCCAAGAAAGTGTGCTGCAAATTAAAAAAAAAAAAGATGTGTAGAACTGCTCGCATCATTTTGCACTGATCCAGCCGGAAGCCTTTATCGGGAAAATCTACTGAGGAACAGGATGACAAAAGGGAGGCTAGCAGCAGTGCTATTGAATCTATTATTAAAAATGATTCTATTTTCAAGAATATGAGTTACTTTGAGCTGATTTGTCCAATGTAATAGCAACAAACAATATATTAAACCTGATAAATGCATGGCTTAGTCTCTGCTTTTGATAGGGTTGTATAGAACAGGTGGATTAAAGGGCATGTTTTGCCACTATTGAAACTGTGGAAAGAAACTCTGGAAGGAAGCCTTCAGGAGGGATTTATAGGCCTCTGATGCTGTAGTCTTGAGAAGTTTAGTGCCCTTTGCTGCTGCAGTGCGGCATGGGTAAAATCACAGTACAAACTCCGAACTCCCTACACCAGTTTGCTGTGCAGCTTTTGGATGCAAAAGAGCTTTTGCACTTGATTCACAAGCTTCTTGTGTGTGTTTTTCAAAAGCATTAACACCCAGAGAAAGAACTAACCAGAGTGATGTAGAATGGCTAATCTGCTCATTCACCTTACCCAAAGAAAAAATGAAAGTGAGTGCAGTTGTGATGGTTAGGTTCATCACACCTCAAGGCGTGTAATGCAAGGAAGACGGAGGGTACAATGCGTGACACAGAAGACAATTATTTAATGCGACAGACACACATAACATGTACATTCAAATGAGCCCATGCACGGCGGTTCTCAAACAAACAAGAGAAATATGCAGTCTCAGAAGTCTGCAGCAGTGTTGCCTTGTGAGGTGAGGCTCATTGCATCCCTGCAGTGCAACCATCGCGTGTGAGCGCAGGCCAACGTCCCAGTGGAGAAGGAACTGCAAGCAGTAGGTGGCCACAGCTCGTTAGACGTTGCAGCCGGCTGCTTTGAGACCTCAAGCATGCTCGATGTCCAACCAAAGGCAGCCAGCGGCAGGTCATTGCAAGATGGCAGCAGGGCTCTCCCAGATCTTGCGGCAGGTCATGCTACAGCCCAAGTAGCTCAGTGGCTCAAAAACAGGAGCGCGGCCTTCGAACCCCGCACATAGATGCGGGTTCACAGTAGGCTCTCTCGCCTAGTCTTGCTGGCGTTCCATCCAGCTCCCCCCTTTTTTTTTTCTGAATCCTCTGCGCATGATTCCAAATCTGTCCTCGTTTTCATCCTCTTCTTGAGGGACACTGCGCTGTTGTCTGCTCTTCTCTTATTTTTGCAGGTATTTCCTCACAACACTAATAGAGCATACTGTGACAAAACATGATCATTTATGTTACTGGCCACACATCCAAATGTTCAACCATATCGGTTTCCATACAATAAGAGTGTTCAGTATCATGAATGTAAAAGCTATTCAATCAAGCTCACTTTATTGCCAGATGTGCAGCAAAGAATGAAGGGCTGCGGCAAAAGGTATGTTTTTCTACAAGTAAACAACGGTGAGAGCCAAACTGAATGTAGTGACGTAGTTCGACAGCAATTTCGCAGCATTTTCCTTTATGTCACATGACGTCTCGGCTAGCTGTAAGTGGGCAATATGCCACAATATCCACAAAAATACAAGCAGAGAAAATGCAGCTTCATGAGGTGTTCCACGTGAGCATCACGTTGTGTTTACATTTAATTTATGACGGGGTGCAGATCTTTCGTACATATATTAATTCAGATGACTGCAGTGTTATCTGAATTAACATCTGGAATCCTTATGTGAAATTTCATGTGTTATGACAAGGGGGGGAAAGATGTTCTTCAAATGTCAAGCAATTTGTGACAACTCAGAATGCAACCCCAAGGCACCACACGTTACCACACAAGGCACATGTTAAAAAATTGTGCACATATATCAAGACTCTCAGAACATGGGTTCCTAGGAACTGCTGCTGCAGCATTCTGTAGCGGAGAACAGGTTGAAAAATAATTGTATGAGTGGAGGGGGATGCTTGCTCGGTCATTGGCGCATATTTCAAATCTGGAAAGTGGAAAGGGGCGCTTGCTTGGTATTTTACAGTACCCACTCAGGATCGAAGTTGCAATGGAGACACTAGCATTCGCTTTTTTCACAGCAGCTCCAGGGCCGCACCAGAGGCCCATTGAATGTGACTGCCCATTCAACCAAGGAACGCTTGCCACCCATTCAGCTGATCCATCTGCGAGTGTTCTCTTCACACAATCACTTTACTGTGCTGCACTTTACTGTAATAAAAAGCACATTTGTTTTCATATTTTTGTGTTTCAACAAACTTTGCTCAAACCACTACAGTCTGAACAAGTTGAACACATATCACGATTTCTTATGAGAGTCTTATGCTTTGGATTGCAGCCCGAGTAATGCACTGAAGTTCATGCATACACGTCTTACTTGCCCCCCACCTTTATTTGGGATTGGGAAGATAGGCTGCTGGTTGAACTGTACAGGGAATAAAGATGGAGGTGGGGTAATTCGCCATGTCTGTTACAGGTAGGGGTACTTGCAGCCAAGGACCTCAAAGGAGGATGGGTGACAATGGTGGAAATGAATCTGCACGCCACGGAAGTGCACAACGAGCTAAGTCATAAACAATTGAAAAGAACCACAAATTAATCATTTTAAAAACTGCTAATAAAACATTCTTTTGGCTTCATCATCCCACATCTGGTCATTTTCGTTCTTCCTTGATTCCTTTTGCTCCTGTCTTTTTCTTGCATCATAAAGATGTGCTGCCATGGCTAGAATTTAGAACTTGAACCTCAAGCTGAGGGTTTCATTGTGATTACTAGTGCATATGTCTGCTGGGGCTTATTTTCTTGCAATCTTAAATAGTGTTGTAAATCTCAAGCAACTTTTTCAAGGAATGCAAACTTTGCATTCTCCTGTAGGTAACTTTCGCTAAACATTTCTATTTGTCCTGTACATTTATTTCTCCGATGACAGTATAGCTGCATGACTGCTGCATAATTATATAGAATTAGTTTGCATAATGAAAAATGAAGGAATAGTGTTGTTGATTTGCAAGAGGTGTGAATACGGGCCAAGTTGAACACATAACCAACTGTTTCAAACACTTTCAAATTTGAAAAAAGGGGACACAGCAATCGGGAAGGCCCAAAAAAACCACACTGCTAAATAATGTCATGAAGTGTGTGATGAACCAGACGTCCACATAAGAAAAACTAGGAGCAGGGTTTTTTTGCACAGTAAGAATAAGCACTGTGCACCTATGCATAGGAAAGCTGGTTTAAAGAAGAATTAAAATTAAGTTCTACGGTTTCATGTTGCAAAACTATAATCTGGTTAGAGATGCACTGTAGCAAGTGTATCCCGAAAGTATTTTGACCTCCCTGCGTTTTATATAATCTGTCGGAATGCATGCCACTAGGGCACTAGCACATAGCACACCCATCATAATGTGACTGCTATGGTTGGGAATAAATCCTGTGATCTCATGCATAGCTGCACAACACCATTTCCCTCTGCCGATGTGGCAGGATAGAGAATTGCAGATTTTTTTTTTGTTATGTCCTACTTCATATTTTAATTAGAACAGCCGCATTGACTCTGAAAATTTTTAAAACTGTGCACACATGCAGACCAAAAAAGCATGTAGATGTGACCATTGGTATAGCATCCTGTCCGAACAACCAGTATTGCTCAGGTGCTCTATTGCTGAATGCTAATTCATGTCATTGTCTTCAACATCGGTTTCAAAAGAAACGTCCTTGCTGTGAATGGGAGGCGTGATCTGTTAATGTTTTGGTATCTAGCATAGGACACAACGCAGGGTCACAGTGATTATGTGACAAAGACAGGCACTATTAATACGACTTCTGAGGTTGTTCAAATGTCATTAATGAAATGCATCGGCACAAAGAACAGGATAAATATGGTGCTACTATATGTACATGCAACGAAGCGGATCATTCATACTAACTATTTCAATTCAACGAGTTCTATCACTATGGAGATCACCAGCATTGCTTTTACTGAATGATATGTTATCCCTTTCACGAGATGCAAGAGAACACCTACACATTTGAATTAAACTGTTCCATTTACTAAGTTGAGGCATTTGTCATTAGATCATTTGCAATGTGTTTTGTAATCTGTCCAACTGCATAGCACTTGAAATTGCAACTGTTCAATCGGAGGACAAGTATTCCATTCATTACAGTGAAGTTCAATATTGTTATGGGGACAAAAGGCATTTAAGAATATATTTACAATGTATACACTGCACTCGAAGCCAGGCATACAAGATGAAGCCCAGTCTGCTCGAGATATCACTCAGCATCGTCTTCTTCCCTATGGTGTTCATCTTTGGCACCCCGTGGCATCACCCCCGGCGGCGAAGGCACCGTCTCGGTGCTCGGCTGGTCCGAGTGATATCGCTTCAGCCGAGTTATGTGAACAATGTCCGAACACGATCGCGCGCGGGTGGTGTGAAGAGGCTCGATTTCGTAAGTCACGTCGGTGACTTGGCGCACGACACGGTACGGCGAAGTCAACTTCTCGCACAGGCCAACTCGCCGTGACGGCGTCCAGAGAAGGACCGTGTCACCTCGGTTGAAGTGGACATCACGGTGGCGGGCATTGTAAATGAGTCATTGCTTCTCTTGCGAATCGCTGAGACGCAGGTGAGCAATCTCGCGTGCCTCTAGAGCTCTAGATATGACATCACGGGCGTATTCTGATGTCTCGGTAACGGCAGGAAGGAGCATGTCAAAAGGGAGCGTGGGGTCTCGTCCATATTATGTTACGACACCATTCTGACACGCCAAAGTAAATCTGAACATGTGACAATCTATACTTCAAAAGCATTTGAATATCCAGACATATAACATTCAGGTATGAGCACTTTGTTATAAATGGATGGGAAAGAAGCTATATGAAGAGCAAAAACAGCGCAAAGGATAACACTGGCCCAAAGGCCAGCGACAATGCTCGAGACCAAGAAAAAAACGGGACTTTTCTGTGTGTTGGAGAAGGCTGTTTGAACTTTATTGCCAAAGACTAGCAAAGCACTTTTTTTTAATCAGTCAAGAGAAGCCTTGCCTTGGTTTTCTACTAGGGAACCTTTTTCTACTTGGCCATCATGGCCTTCTCGGGGGATGTGAAAGCATCCAAGGATAACAAGTATTTTGACCTCCTCTACTAATTTAGCCAGAGAAGCTTCTCCTTTGTTGGAGGTGCACATATTTTCAAGTTGCAATATATGGCTGCACGAGAGGCATGTCGAATTTTTTTATTATGCTCCTGATGGTCATCAACGGAGGCCCCTACTGCTCTGCTCTGCTGTATATAGGCCTGCAAGCACAGAGACTTATGCAAGTACAAAAGACCTGTACATAGTGACAGTCTCCCAACAGAGCTGTCATCAGGCTCTCCCAGCCTTTAAAGGGATACTGAACAAAAATTGGAAAAACTGATGTAAACATTGAAATTCTACTCGGAAGACGCCACTGTTCCGATAAACAGAGTTTATTTAACATATTTTTGAACAGTTGGCTGTATTTTTGGTGGACTGTCAGCGCACGGCGGTTGCACGCGAGCGCAAGCCGTGACGTCACATTCTCCCTGGCGCATAGGGTGCACATGCTCCTGTCCTTCTCTTCCTTTTCTCCACTCTCCTTTCATTCCACTCTCACTTCCACAAAAGCACTGATGCCTTACCTCAGCTGGGAGCATTGTTCACTGCTGTAGTGGTTCTGGAAAACGCAGTGCGAGTTGAGAGACTGGCGACAGCTGGCATTGGTGGGATGCCTGTTTCCGGCAAGTTTCACGTCACCCCCTCTAGTTCACGGCATAGCCATAGACGCGGCAGTTTGTGAAAAACTAAATAAATTAATTATTTTCTGCTAGTTTCTGCCTGAAATGAAGGTTGTGTCCATCGATTTCAACCAGTTGTGTCCATCGATTTCAATCTTTCAGTTTGGCTGGAAATCTTGGTGGCAAAAATTTTGTTCAGTATCCCTTTAATAACGGCAAATAACTTGCCTGAAGCGCTGCAGCTACAGTTTCGTACCTATTGACAGCATATTTTAGATAAACACTATTATAGTGTGCTATAATCGCTAGACATGGAGTACCACTTCGGTGCTATTTAAGAACTGATGGACCAGGTGTCGCTGATCGTCTGAACATGTTTCTACTACTAAAAATTACACAGGCTATTGTTGCGGTGATAGAATTAATTATGCACTAAAAATGCCAAGCACTGCTTCCTTCCAGCTTCAGTTGAAAATTGCAGTATGGTAGTGCAAGATCAAAGTGCCAAAGTCCTCCACTGCCCCGGTCCTTTCAGTAATGTGAGATGTTACATAAAATAATTTGCGTTATAAAGTGGGACAATGCAAAAAGGCTGTAAATGAGATTTCTTGCCCCAAATAAATTACTGCCAGATCATCAACAGAAGATGCGCCGTTTAAATATGCCACACCTGAGCGCGCCGCAACATTCACAACGTTATCTCGTGCAGTATCAAACTAAATCTTCACTGTACGACGAGCTTTAGATCCAGGTGTTAAACATAATATGAGCATGGCAAAGTTGTGCTGAAGGCAAAGAACTCACTCCTGTTACAGATCCCAATTTACAGGTGACCATTTGACACATGAATCATACAATATATGTATAACGCTGTGGTCTGCTGTGGCTCGCATCAACAGAATCCTAGCAACGAAATTTGCCAACAGCTTGAGGAATAAGCTCGTTTGCAAGACCGAACATGTACATGTGCTTCTTTGCAGATGTCCCATTATTCTAGAGACCTGCCTAGTATGATGCACCTATTCTGCATAATTTTGATGCAATAACTTTATATATGTAAGACTGCTTTTCTTGCATTGTCATGTACTGACACAACCAGTAACCAAAGAGGTACAGGCAGCAAGAGCACACAGAACTGAATGGTTCGAGTTGATATAAACAATTGCATGTGATCACCGACAGGATGTTGATTATTTGCATGTTCAGGGCTGAGTCAAGGAGCCAAGAAAGAAGAAGAGCATGAGGGCACATGATGTGGGGACGCTCTGAAGGCAGAGCGCTTCCAAGCTCATCTCAAATAAAAAGTATCTATAGCCTTGTGCCTTTACGACGGTGTTGAGTCTGTTCACAGTGAGTCGAACGCCATCGTTTAAACATTTGGTGCTGAAGAACCGGAATCGAAAACCAGGAACCTATAGACGGCTACCAGTCAATTGCATCGGCATGGACCGACTGAAGTCGAAGCGGACGTCGCGGCGAGCACAGTACACGGGGATTATAAACGAGGCAAGTGCTCTCCTCGCTAACGACTCTGCATCTTATGACCAGCTCAATTCCATATATGAGAGGCTGAAGGCTAATGACGACGAGCTTAAGCACTTGAACAACGAGATCGAGCAGCATATTCGTGACGAAGAGTTCGCGGCCAAGTATAACATGGTCCTGGAATATGAAGATAATGCTACGCTGATTCTAGCACAGATTTGCAGTAAGAGAGATCGCATGCTATGGCCATCAACACTAACCGATGGAACGGTTGCCCGAACAGTCTCAGCACCATTAGACGGAACTGGAGTCAGACTGCCTAAACTGACAGTAGCTCCTTTCTCTGGGGAACTATGCAAGTGGACCAAATTTTGGGAACAGTTTGACCAAATTGTTCACAGTAACGTCCGCATTACGACCACAGAGAAGTTCCATTATCTGCGACTGTACTTGAAAGGAGATGCTGCATCAGTAATAGTGGGCCTTGCCACGACTGAGAGCTACTACAACGATGCAATCACCATGCTACAGGAGCGCTTTGGAGACAAGACGTGCCTGGAGCAAGAGTATTTTGCAGAGTTACGGACGTTGCGCCCTGTTGATTCATCAAATGACACCAAAGCCCTGTGCAGCTTGTACCACCAAGTTCTCGTCAATATCTGAGGCCTAGAGACTGGGTGTGCATAAATCCTCCTTCTCATCTATGCTATGCGACGTTCTACTGCGTGCTCTTCCACAGGACATAGTCGTTCAGTACCATCGATGGTGTGCCGTCCAGTTTCCACCTAACTCGAGAAGTGATTCTACACCTGTAGGACTAGATGGTCTGCTGAACTTCCTGTGTATTGAGCTGGAATGCATAGAGAAGAGCGATTTTAAGAACACCAGAGGACGAGTACTCGGAACAACCCCAATGGGAAGTCAGCTGACATCTTCTTGCCATGGGAAACATACCTCATCTGTACTTCACAGCAACTCAGCGCGGGAAACAAAGGAGGACAACTGCGTCTTCTGCTCGTCAAGTCAACACAAATCTGAATCGTGCATAGCTGAGTTGCCTCTGACGCAGAAGAAGGAACTACTTTCCAACGACAAAAGGTGTTTTCGCTGCCCCACCAAAGGACATCGGGCACGGGACTGCAAAAGGAAGATCTCCTGCTCGAGATGCAAAGCTCGACACACTACAAGCATGTGTGACCCTGACAGGAGGTCACAGAGGACAGACTACATCATCAAGAACAAGGAAGAAACTACGACAGTGTGCGCATCACTTGGAAAACGACAACTAAATGAAGGCTCCATCGCTCTCGTATTTCTGCAGACTTTCCGAGCATGGGCCATAAATGATGACACCTGGCACTACATTTGAGGAGTTTTTGAAGGTGGCAGTCAGGGGACCTTCATCATTGAAGCTTTGTCCAGCGTCTGTGGCTGAAAAGCGTGGGAACAACTCTGATAGTACTCAACATTTTTGCAAGTCCATCAGCTCAAGCAGCTAAGAGGCGCCGAATCGTCGAACTGCGACTGCGAAGTCAGTTTTCTGATGAGGAGATTGTCACACGAGCAATTGAGATCCCACGCATCTGCCAAAACATCAAAGCGACAACCATGGACGTACCCTGACACTTCTCTCAAGAAGCTCGGAAAGGATGTTGCCGATGAATTGATACACCCATCTGTTATAACAAAGAGCGGTATAAGTGTACTGATTGGTTAGGATCAGATGTGAAAAGTGTTGACCGGCGAAGTTTCAAGATGCGAAGGCAACGACTCGTTCATTGCAGTGAACTCCAAGCTTGGATGGACTTTCCAGGGAAGCACATCACACTTGATATCTCGACCGACAGCTTCACCGATAATGGTGTGTGTTCTAAAAGTTCAAACTACTGAGTTCGACGAGTTTCTGCGCTGTTTTCGGGAAGTTGAGAACCTGGGAATTGCGGAAACGATAGGCAAGCCACCTCAATTAATCAAGACCATTTAAACTTCAAGGCAACAGACAAGTCACCGTTAATCGACAAGAAAAGCTTGTGAAGCTCAACACCAAGAAGAGACTGCTCGAAACAAATGACAAATATTATAAGTACTAGCGAGCCGGACACACCAAAGTCATCTGTGATGTACCTTCCGTCGTGAACAAGTTATGTGATATGCCACACAACGAAGTATGTGAAGAGCCGCTGATGACAAGAAGTCTAGTGGTGTTTGACGCTACGGAAACAGGCGACACGAAGTGTTACCTGGCACCATTTACGTGCGCTGAACCTGGAGC
Organism: Rhipicephalus appendiculatus; assembly: GCA_030522465.1. NCBI lineage: Eukaryota > Metazoa > Arthropoda > Arachnida > Ixodida > Ixodidae > Rhipicephalus > Rhipicephalus appendiculatus. The sequence goes on from JALIZH010027222.1 coordinate 20,343, forward strand.
CCTGCACCTCGAGATTGTCACAAAAACGACATCCGAGGCTTTCCTACTGTGCCTACGACAATTTACAGCTAGAAGAGGGTTACCTAGCGTGATCTACTTTGACAATGCATGAAGCTCTAACGAGGCATCAGCAGACATAAGGCGACTACACCGAATGGTCTCCGAAGAGGAAGTCGCTGGTCATCTCAGCACCAACGGCATTTCGAGGAAGTCTATAGCACCAGAAGCCCCTTGGTGGGGTGGATGGTGGTAGTGCCTCGTACGATCAGTGAAGTTTCCTCTGCGAAAAATTATAGGAAAAGTTCTTCTGAACTTCAAGGAAGTATCAACAGTGCTGCCTGAGGTCGAACCAGTCATAAACTCTGGGCCTCTGACCTTCATTGAGACAGATGAAAGAGAACCTTGCTTGTTGACATCAGCTGAACTTCTCTTTGGATGAAGGTTGACTGCAATTGCGTATGCGACAGTCACTGAAGTCACCGGTAATTCCCAACGAGCAGGTGCCATACGCAGACTCACATACAGAAAGCTACTGGTCATAACTTCTTGGAAGCAACGGCAAAAAGAATACATGTTTTCAACTACGATTTGCGCACTTTGGTGGCACCAGATCAAACACAGCAGTGAAACAAGAGGACGTTGTGCTCGTGCATGTTGACAACGTGCCACGTCAGCTATGGAAGTCTGCAAGGGTCATAGAAATGTACCACAGTGCCGACAGCCTCATTTGTTCCTGCAAGGTCAAGTTGCAAGGAGGTGTTCTTGCGATCAGGCCGATACAATGGCCGGGAATGTTGATTATTTGCATGTTCCGGGCTAGGTCAAGGAACCGAAAAAGCAGAGCGCGAGAACACGAGAAACGGGGAAGCTCGGAACTGAAGGCAGAGCGCTTCCAAGCTCATCTCAAATAAAAGTATCTTTAGCCTTATACCTACTTGTCACAGAGTTGAGTGATAGCACTGTCTGCAACGTCATCGTTTAAACAAGGGGATATTGCAGTCACCGTTGTTTTTTTCGCTATGTTACTTGGACTAACTGTGCGAGTAGTGGAAACGACGCGATACTCACACCGGTCTCACACGGGCACTTTCATTCGCGATCAGGGCGTCTGCGCCAAACTCGATCCGGATTAGGCTGTACCGTGTAGCAGCAACAAACTTGTTGATCACAATCAAAAGTGCTCGAGTGACACCGGCATTAGTAGCCGCTACACGGTTCAAACTAATCCTGATCAAATGCAGTGCAGCCGTCAGTACCATTGCGATCAGACCGCAAACGGTCCTGATCGCACCTAAAAGTGACCACATAACAGCAAGTACCCGTGTGACAGCGGTGTTAGCTTTTCAAATCGTCAGTACAGCGCGTCAGTGACCATCTCATTCAGAACTAACACCCGCGCAAAACAGCGAGCACTCGTGCATGATCACATCGGCGCGGAATGTTGGTCATTCAACACTACCGCTTTCATGAAACAGCAAACACTTACGTATCATCACATATTGCAATCATACATACCGCCGCACAGCACACACTAAACAGCGAGCACTCGCACTCGTGCATGATCAAATCGACGCGGGATGTTGGTCATTCAACACTGCGGCTTGCACGAAGCAGCCAACACTCGGGTATGATCACATAGTGCATGATCAAATCGACGCGGGATGTTGGTCATTCAACACTACGGCTTGCACGAAGCAGCCAACACTCGCGTATCATCACATATTGCAATCGTACGTGCCCGCCGCACGCACAAAACAGCCAGATGAGAGCCAGCATAGAGTTAATATAACAGACTCTAGAGGAAAAGCTGGGCTCTAAAGCTATAACCACGTGAGCGGCGACATCTTGGAACGTTGTCACTGTTGCCATTACAGTAATTTACAGAAGCGCTAAATATGGCCTTTTGAAAACACTCAAATTCTCAGAATAAAAATAGTAAACAAGCGTGTTTACGTATTATAAACGAACGGAAATTGTCTGATGTTCATACCAACTACTTTTAGGAAAGATACAACAGCCATTTATGCAATTTACTGCACGCGGAAAGAAGCGTTTGCGGGTTTGTTTACTAGATGGCGCCACCATCCTTGTATCGTGTCAACATTTCTGAGCGTTGCCGCGCAGAGTGCGGCCGATTGCGCTGGCTTGCTTGCGTGCGTGTTTTTTGTTGCCACGAGCTAAAAGCTCGACTTTATGTGACAGTCTCTTAACTGCGATGCAATAGAGAGCCACAAACAAGCAAAAATGCCAGGGGTTATTGCAGCATGCAGTGGCGGGTGTGAGTGAACGTCACCCGAAAGCTGAGTATCGTTCCATCATGGCGGCTCCCGAGCGGTCATAGAGTTAATATAACAGACTCTAGAGGAAAAGCTGGGCCGCTAAAGCTATAACCACGCGAGCAGCGACATCTTGGAACGTTGTCACTGTTGCCATTACAGTTTTTTACAGAAGCGCTAAATATGGCTTTTCAAAACACTCAAATTCTCGCAATAAAAATAGTAAACAAGCGTGTTTACGTATTATAAACGAACGGAAATTGTTTGATGTTCATATCAACTACTTTTAGGAAAGACACAACAGCCACTTATGCAATTTACTGCACGTGGAAAGGAGCGTTTGCAGGTTTGTTTACTAGATGGCGCCACCATTCTTGTCTCGTGTTTATTTGATGTTCTTCTCCAAGAACATCAAATAAATGTTTTATTCTCTCTCTCTCAACATTTCTGAGCGTTGCCGCGCAGCGTGCGGCCGATTGCGCCGGGCTCCTCGTATGTGTGTTTTTTTTTTTGTTGCCACGAGCTAAAAACTCGAATTTATGTGACAGTCTCTGACTGCGATGCAATAGAGAGCCATGAAACAAGAAAAAATGCCAGGGGTTGTTGCAGCATGCAGTGGCGAGTGCGAGTTAACGTCACCTGAAAGCCGAGTATCGTTCCATCATGGCGGCTCCCGAGCGGTTATAGGTTTTAATGCATGGGCCCTATGGGGAGCTTTTCCTCTAGAGTCAGTATATTAACTCTATGCGAGCGGTTATAGGTTTTAATGCATGGGCCCTATGGGGAGCTTATCCTCTAGAGTCAGTATATTAACTCTATGAGAGCCAGCCTCAGGGCAACTCAGGGGCACCGCTAGGGACTAAAGCGGCTGGGGACCTTCGCGCATTTTAGTGCCTAGGCCGTGTGTGGTCGTCAGAAAAGCACCTAGCGCTCGGTCACTCGTATTAGTTCGCGCCGTGACTCGCCGCGGCGCTGCAGTCACCGGCTGGAGCTGGGAGGGATTGTAAAGGCGCGTCCCGGAGACTCTCAAGTTCCAGCGATGGCCGCAGAGGGCGAAAAAATCGACCACGGCTGTTTGAGGCCAGGACGGGAGTATTGCGAACCAAGACGTATCGGGCCAAATACGAAGGGGTAGACACGGTATGCAGTGCGTGTGGAGAGGAGGAGGAAACTGCTGAACACTTGATAATGTTCTGTAAACGACTTCACCCTATAGTTCAGGATAACGACACAGAATTTTTCAAAGCACTGGGGTTCAGGGACAGGGAGGGCAAAATAGACTTTAAGCGGGTAGAGATAACAAGGAGGAGGTTATCAGATTGGTGGCTACAATCAAGGCACGAGTGAAAATTAAATCCTTCACTGCAAAGTGCTAGTTCTTAACTTCACTTTTTAAAGGCAAACTTACCCAGACAGAAATCTGTCTGGCTGGGCGAATTTATGGGAATGAGGGGGGATCTGCAGCCGGGTTGGGGTTTTTTTTTTGTGGTGGAAACCGGGCTTGGCTGGGAATTCATCTCACTCTTAACTCCAATAAGGGAATTAGGTATTTATATTCTACTTTAACACAGAGCAGGCGTTCTGAGCACCACGAAAAAAGAAGAGAAAAAGGGAAAGATAAATTTAGTTTTTGTTCACTAAGTATTACGGCTAGGTGGCGTTAGCCGCCGCCCGATCTAAAGGGTACAGCCATATCCATCCATCCATCCATCCATCCATCCATCCATCCATCCATCGAGTTCCACTACTGACTCTGCTTTTAGCGGTCGGCATAGAGTTAAGCATAGAGTTAATATAACAGACTCTAGAGGAAAAGCTGGGCTCTAAAGCTATAACCACGTGAGCGGCGACATCTTGGAACGTTGTCACTGTTGCCATTACAGTAATTTACAGAAGCGCTAAATATGGCCTTTGAAAACACTCAAATTCTCAGAATAAAAATAGTAAACAAGCGTGTTTACGTATTATAAACGAACGGAAATTGTCTGATGTTCATACCAACTACTTTTAGGAAAGATACAACAGCCATTTATGCAATTTACTGCACGCGGAAAGAAGCGTTTGCGGGTTTGTTTACTAGATGGCGCCACCATCCTTGTATCGTGTCAACATTTCTGAGCGTTGCCGCGCAGCGTGCGGCCGATTGCGCTGGCTTGCTTGCGTGCGTGTTTTTTGTTGCCACGAGCTAAAAGCTCGACTTTATGTGACAGTCTCTTAACTGCGATGCAATAGAGAGCCACAAACAAGCAAAAATGCCAGGGGTTATTGCAGCATGCAGTAGGCGGGTGTGAGTGAACGTCACCCGAAAGCTGAGTATCGTTCCATCATGGCGGCTCCCGAGCGGTTATAGGTTTTAATGCATGGGCCCTATGGGGAGCTTATCCTCTAGAGTCAGTATATTAACTCTATGGAGTTAAGACTCTAGACGTCAGACTCTGGAGTTTTGCAGACACGTAGCGCCACCTGTCGGTGCAGTTTTGGGTAGTGCAAAGTCCGGCTCCCTTGCACAGTTTGCTGTGCAACCAGGTGCAACTAGCGAGTTGGAAACAACGAATAACCTAAATATTTGGTGTGTTGGCGCATTGAACACTCAGAAAAAGAGCTACGAATTTCTCTCCGCTAGTCGGACGCGCAACCGAACCGCCATGAAGTGCGTGCCAGAACGACGGCGAAAACAGAGCAGACGCAACAGCTCCGCGCGCTACGAAGAAAGGCCAGAAAGGCTCCAGTCGGCGCTACTGTTGCGTTGTGAATTGCCACGGACGTAAAGGACTTCAGTTTTACCGATTTCCATAGCTGTTGCGCGAAGCAGAACGGCGAGAGCTCTGGATACGGGCCGTTGCGAACGTGTTAGGTAAGTGAATTACTCGCGTTCTCCACAGCCGGTCGCATGAGAAAGTGTGATAATGTACGTCTCATGTTAGTTTTTTGAGTAGCCTTGACGTAGAACCGTGGTAACCTTGACTGTGAAGCTCAGCAGAGCCTCAGACCGCGGTGCGCGCCGTGCAGATATAATGCAGACTGGTGAAGCGCGCGATAAACATCGCGCACTCCGCGACCACCCATAATCTTAAGTGGTCGTCATCACACATCATCGCGCACGTACGCATTGAAGGTTCAAAGCTCCGGCTTTAACTAGCAAATGCTAACACGTGCGTCACACAAGTAAATCACAAAATGTACGTCGTGACCACCGTCAGGTTTTTCTTGCCCGTGGTCTTCGCGATTGCCGGAGCTATCTCGGAGGCCACGGTTTTCGTTGTACACCGAAAAAGTGGACACGCACGTATCACCATTTGCGGTATATACAAACGGAAGACAACCGTCAACAGTACATTCGAGGATGCGTAATAAAACAGTTCAATGCACAGGAAGCGAGATATGGATGGAGAATGCAACTGCAAAGGCGAAAATCGCCGGGACCATTTGTGCCTGATAAAGCGAGCTTTGTACCACTGATCGTAAGAAACATTGCTCGTGTACGTAGTTCATCGCTTTGACATTATGTATATGCCCAAATTTTACGCAATTAGGGGTTACAGAACGCACGTCGGAGTGCCTCGAACTCGATGTCATGCGATGCTCGCTTGCGCTTGCGAGTGCAGCACGCCGAAATAACTGAAACATCTTTTGCATTGTAGCCGCAGTTCACTTTGATGAGCCTCCTACTTTTCTGAAGCGAGGGTGGATTGACAGAAGAAGCTTTCCAGGTCCTTGATTTTCAGGAAACAGCCCTCAACACGAGTGAAAGAGGGGGGATTTTATAGTGGCCTACGCACATTCGCTTGCGGACGGCTCTCTCTGCACTACCCAGTTATGGCCAGGGCGGCGATGAGAGCGCTGGTGGCGGCGTTTTTCGCAGCGCCGCCTGGGCAGAGTCTGACGTCTCTAGAGCAGGGGTCTCAAACTCACCGCAGCCAGCGGGCCACACTCGCAATTTAGTCCCGCAAGGGCCGGGGCAGTGAAGGAAGTAAGAGCGGGGGGGGGGGGGGGGGGTTACGTTTCGCTAGAAAACGCTGCTATTTAAAAGAAAACATGCCCACATCTCATATACAGGTCACTTCTGAAGGACTTTGGTGGTGCCAGAATTCCAACAATATAGCGATATTGATCTTCAAATGACTGAAATTTAGACGTCGGTTGTGAAATAAAGTTTTTGTTTCACGGTTATGTTTCAGAACAAGGTGACACATGGGATGCTTCACAGAAACAGTGCCGTAAGCCAGTCTGGCCTGTGTGCCCCACGAACATACTTAATAAAAAAGAAAAAAAAAAGAAAACGTGGGGCGAAGACAGTCATGTGCGAGCCGCGGGCCGCAACCGAGAGCCTCGCGGGCCGCGTGTTTGAGACCCCCTGCTCTAGAGGAAAAGCTGGGCCACTAAAGCTATAACCACGCGAGTACCCTAACGCGAGCGGCGACATCTTGGAACGTTGTCACAGTTGCCATTACAGTAATTTACAGAAGCGCTAAATATGGCCTTTGAAAACACTCAAATTCTCAGAATAAAAATAGTAAACAAGCGTGTTTACGTATTATAAACGAACGGAAATTGTCTGATGTTCATACCAACTACTTTCAGGAAAGATACAACAGCCATTTATGCAATTTACGGCACGCGGAAAGAAGCGTTTGCAGGTTTGTTTACTAGATGGCGCCACCATCCTTGTATCGTGTCATAAAGTTTTCTAAAATTAACTAGAGGTACCAGCGCTGGAGTTTGCGTTGACACGTAGCGCCGCCCTGGCGGCCCTGTTGCAATACGGGTAGTAGGACGGTACGACGGCGATCAGTACCGCGGTCGACTGCGGGGATCGGCGCCCAAGAAAACGCTGGGACCGAAGGTACTGTTGCGTGTACAAGTGCCACACAGATGAATGATACCACCCAAACATAATCTTTTAATCATTCCCGTCGAGGCCGTACGAGAAAGAGCGGCGGCAACGCTGGATCTGTAAAACACAACAAAACTTTTACTTAGCAAGCACGTAACAGCTTAGATATGTAGAATCGCGTTGAGAATCGCGCATTTCATTTCAATAAATTACCACGTACACAGTTCTAAACATGCAAGCAAGAAGAAAATACTGAAAAAATCGCGTGGGCAAAGCAATTCACTTTTCGCGCACACAGTATCTTATGAACACATGGCTCGGATACCTCTTATGCCTACCTCCAAAAAGTGCCTCAACAGGCTGCTTTACTGACGTGTCAGGTTTAGATGACGGCCGACACCAAGCTTGTAATCATTCTGTTGACGACGGCGAGTCGGCATCGTTTACCCAAAGTACGACCGCTGCAACGTGTGTGCATTTCCACTCACGCCGGCCTTGCAAGTGCAGGTTGACGCGGACACCTCGCGCTTCGCTGTCATCTACAAAGAAAGTGAAATGAAGATTGTTAGGAGGATACTGTTCAAAACACCGCAAAAAAAAAATCGCCAAACAAAACGGCTTCTTACCTGCGCGTTAACACGCTACGAGAGCTGTAACTACTGGTTGTGTAAGACTGATCTGCTTTTAGTACTCATACACTGTTCGTAACACCGCGAAGAAATGCGCGATACGAAAGAGATTCACCTGTGAGTTGACGAACTACAAAAACTTTAACTACCGATTATGCACGAGTGTTCTGCTCTAAGCACTGTTCAAAATATCGAAAACAAAAGCGCGAAAAGAAACGGCATCTCACCTGCGTGTTAACACGACACGAAAGCTGTAGCATGCCGATAACATAAGTGATATAATCGCTCAAATGAGCTGCCGCTTCGCCGAACGGATCCTCAGTTATGTTGAGATAATCATCATTTAAAGCGGCAACATAACGTGCAGACAGCCGAACGGGTCGAGCTTTTGCAGCGCAATTCCAACAAACACTTACCTGTACGATGCTTGTTCGACTTGCGAGTGGCATTTGGCTGAAGTTTGGGAATGTGAGTGATGTGAGTTGATACCACACACAGTTTCCTCGACAGAGTAAACATAGTTTACCGTGCAGCGCTTGCGTCCTTTCGGCAGCGCACTGTCGAGAAAGCACCCTTCCGCGAACACGACACTGCCGAAGCCGTACTGCAAGAAAACCGGTGGCATCACTGCTCGTTCGCTCTCCAGTCGCAGCTCCCGATCTGTTGCCTTCGATAATGCGCATAAACTCGATGTTCTGTGCTGTAAATTTCGCAGAAAAAACGCACACGGCACAAAAGCAGACACAGCCGATGACATGTCGCGCAACGTTCCGTATGCGCTTAAACGTGGCCCACAGTCCCTGTCCTACTAGGGCTTTTTCAGCCAACTCGTTTGGGGGGCGCCACTTGTGCGTTTTCGACGCGCCATCTGGGCAGGGCTGGTTTTCGCGATCGTTCGCTGCGATCGTGATGTAAATCAAAGGACTGTGGGACGCCTCGCGTTGGGCGCTCACGGGAAGACGACAAATGAGGCTGTAAAGGGTGATATGGGATGGACAGGTTTTGAAGTGAGGGAAGCTCAGAGCAAAATTAGATTTGAAGAGAGGCTGAGGAAAATGAAGGAGAGTAGATGGGCAGGGAAGGTTTTCAAGTATTTGTATACTTGGTATTCACGTGACGTCACGATAGAGCAGCCTGGCGGGCGCAGCAGCGGAAAGGGCACGAACTGCGTTGGCCACTGTGGGTACCGCCATCTTTTTGGGGAGACTGTGTTAGTATAGTGCCTAGAATATACTGGCTAGTGTGCTGAGCGGGCGCTTTCGCGTGGCCATCGCGCTGATGCCTTCCCACAGTCACCGCATGGCGGCGCTGCGACTCGCTAAGGTCCCCCCGCGCGTCCGTGGCTCCTCCGCTTTCAGCTGCGTAGCACGGCGCTTTCTGCCGCGAATGTAGTGTTCTTCGTTGCTTTTAACGCACTCGTCAAAGCACTTGACCGGACGGGGAAAATCTTAGCGCCAAATTACTGCCCGCAGAAAATCCTCAACTGGTTCGGCACTACAAAACGACGAAGCGTTTCACACGTACCTCACGTCGTCTGCTAGTTTTCGCGACTCTGCTTCACCACCAAATCGAAGTAGAAAAGTCGCAATGAATATATTCCGACACACCCAACTTGCCCGTTGAAAACAATCAGCGAAAGTTGACGCGTTAGACGCAAGAAATCGTGTCATAAGAATGGCTCACGGCAATTTCGATCGCAATGAAGTCCGACTCGGATTCTTCGCTGCTACACGGGAACATTCGCTGGCGATTTTACTCGTAGAATAGTGTCTTGCAGCGCAAGTCGGTACATCTTATTCCGTTGAAAACAGCGCGAAAACGGGTCGAAGGCTAAGCAACAGCGCTTCTGTTGTTTGTCCCTTAATTAGCCTTCATCCCGTTTTCGCGCTGTTTTCAACGCAGTGATATTACTCGAAGTCGATCCAGTTAACTGAACTTCGCACCTTTCAGTCGTGGTCATATTTTATTATTTTAGCGGCGCATCACACTCGGTATGATGCACCATCATGGACTTGCAGAGTGTATAACCTACACGTGCCGAGGTATGTGGCACGAAAATTCTTAATCGCAAGCACATACTTCAGCCGGAGCGGGTCGACAGTAATCCCAAATGTCCATGTAACGCTTGTATTACACAAATGCACTAATCTTTCTTGCAAACATTATGACACTAGCTTTTTCACATCGTTCGCTTCACCAACAAAATGAATGGTTTTCGTCCAGTTCTGCAGATATCATCATAGGCCCCATACTTTTGGATCAGTTGTTTCGATGTTTCCGCAGTTCAGATGTACCTACTGCATTGTTGTACTACATGAGCAAGTTAACAGAGAATGGTTAATATGCAAATATATGGTGGGGTGGGCTCACTTCACTGTTCCGCGTTTTCCAGCATGGCATCCGTATTTTCTAGACCACGTGCGATGAACACAAGCTATAGTCTAAATAGGATTCAGAAGGAAAGGTAAATGCGAATAAAACGAACAGGGGTCATTAGTCAAGAACAACATCTGCATTAGATCATTTTATTATAGTAGTGTGATTGGCTGAAAAAAAATTTCGTGCAAAGCATCTTTGTGAGTATTATACGCGCTTGCATTTAACCGCAATGAATTAACAGTTTAAGGTGGGGTGAGACTTCCGGTGGTCCAAAAATGCAATTTTGGAATTTCAAATTATCGAATAGAGCATTTCTTTGAGAAAATATGTCACATTTGGGCACTCACGGTTTCAAAAGTCCCCTTTTTGTTGACACATTCACAGGTAATGCGCGCGTACTCCTACGTTATTTCTGCGTTTTTCTCAAACGAACATTTTTAAAATTTCTGTACACTTTTCTCGGGAACTAGCGGGCGTAAGAAAACAAAGATTTCCACGTGTTAACTATAATGGCATTAACATAACTGGTACTAGAGCCAGTAGCCTATGCGCATTTGTATTTTTTAGTATAAAAAATACAAATACATAAGTGGCAATTTTCATAAATCAACAAACGTAAAAAAAAACATGACAAATCTAATTTTTGTTGTACGCTCACAATTTTAGTTCCACTTCTGTAAAGCGTTAGCCGCTACCTTTCTGCAAAATTTCAGTAATCCACAGATGGCAGATCTTATTTAAGAAGTACATTAGCAGAAAAACAAACAAAAATAAAAAAAATACTAAACAATTTCGAACTATCTCTGAGCTCTAATGCACCTGCGTCTACTTAGAAAATACCTCGCAAATTTTAGTGATAGCTTTCATTACCACTGCTGTATAGCCAAGATTTGAAACTCACTTTCAAATTTTCACCCCACCTCAATAACTGAAAATGAAATCTGAACTTCGCTTTGAAAAAATCCCCCTGTTCCACAACAAAATAATCATCAACTCATCAAACATAAGTAATGTGCAAAACACACAACACACGCATAATTACTCTTTGCAGTTCCCATTTACACGTTCGTACACGAAGATTAGCGCGAACACGGTAAAAACAGCGCAAACGTCGCTAAGATAACTTTGGACACGGGGCACGAAGCACTGATAAGCTGCGGAGGCACTAACATACACCGCGACACCGGCGCGTGTGCTACACCTTTGCGACAAGCGTCGCCGCCTACTGGCCAAAGTTGGAAGGCATCACCGGTACTGCCACCTCCTCCCATTGGATACCCCCTCCGCTCAGCACACTAGCCAGTATATTCTAGGCACTATAGTGTTAGAGTGTACTAGAAGTTTTGAGTGGCGCGAACGGAGACCGGTTCTATTGTTAGCCGCTGACCCCTCTCGCGCGGAAAATTGCGGCGGCGCTGTCATCGCCGGCACTTGAAGAGCGCCCGCTCGCTCCGCGGTTGTCATGGTTTGTGCCCGGTGAATATTCGCGTTGGAAAAATCTATCCTGATCTGCGCAGCTCCTGCTATGCCTCCGAAGCAACGGCTGTATCATTACTACGTGCCAGGATGCAAGACTTATTGCGCGTGGGCTGAACAAGTGCGGAAAACTTCCCTTTTGTAATTACTTTTTGCCATTGTGGGACGGCATCGCAATGATATGTCGAGCAGCAAGATTGGCAAATATTCCCTTAAGAAAATTTTTATCGTAACACATGTTTGTCCGCCTCGGTGGAACAGTGGCTAGGGTGCTCGGCTGCTTACCCGAAGGTCGCGGGTTCGATCCCGGCCGTCGCATTTCGATGGAGGCGAAATGGTAGAGGCCCGTGTACTGTGCGATGTCAGTGCACGTTAAAGAACACCAGATGGTCAAAATTTCCGGAGCCCTCCAGTACGGCGTCTCTCATAATCATATGGTGGTTTTGGGACGTTAAACCCCAGATATTATTATCGTAACACATTTTTATGAACACTGGCTCGGGTTTTTAAATTGGCTCGTTTCAATGACCATGCAGACGAAGAGCCACGAATGCTTCAGTGGAGAGACCTGCGGAGGTTGAACAAGCCACTGGACGTGGACTGCGCAGTATGCTAGTTACATTTCGGGCCCCGTTTTGTCTTAAGAGATATACAGTGTACTAATCGTGAACGCGGCCGAAGTGCGAATACCTAGAGGAACGCCGAACTTGCTTTCGTACCTGAGTGTGAATTAAGACACCAACACCGAGGTAAAAGGAAACACCCGCGGAAAGAATAGCGCCATCGTACAGCTGACTTTTTTTTCTTTTTACTTTCCTAGATGACAACAAAAGAACTGAGGTAGAAGACTCAGAGCACGATGCAGGTGCTCACTACGTTGGCGGACCTTCGACACTAATAATAGCGCTTCTGTCCAAGTTAATGACACCGCACGAGTTACCAATTTTTTTATGTGCACTTGACTCCTGGAAAAAATGAAATCACTATTGAAAGAGCCGTGCTATTTCTTATTGCTAAGTCCAGGTAGCGTTGAGTGCGGGGTGTGTGCGTGTGTGCGTTAGAAAAGTTGATTGATAGGTGTCGTTGGACCATCGCATGAGAAGCGACGCTCTTGCAACGAGCTGCAAGAATTCCCCTGCGTTGTGGAACAGGGTATGCGTCGTTTGTGCCTGCATATGAATTCACAAATGTGCTCAAGGAAAAGAGCCCTCTTCAGCCTCAACTGCTCAGGGAGATCGCTAAATGATAATAATATCTGGGGTTTAACGTCCCAAAACCACGATATGATTATGAGAGACGCAGTAGTGGAGGGCTTCGGAAAATACGAGCCCCTTGTCATCTTTAATGTGCACTAACATCGCACAATACATGGGCCTCTACCATTTCGCCTTCATCGAAATGTGACCTCCGCGGATCGAACCCGTGACCTTCGGGTCAGCAGCTGAGGACCATAACCTCTGATCCATCGCGGCGGACAAGTGATTGGAATGTGCATCGATATTTTATTAAATGTCGTACAGTACAGATACTTTAAATCTACATAGCAATTGTGCCTCCAGGACCAAATGTATCATTTTAAAATAAGCATAACGAAGGAGTGAGTCGCATTTTCTCAGGTATTTGAATAAATGATTGAATTCTCCTTTTTGCGGAGCAATTAAGTTCCTCCGCAGGCCTTTGAAAACAAGAAATTCAAGCGACGAATGCTAAAAACTACATAGAGCAATGTGCACAAACTCAAAGCTTCGAACAGCAGACCAATTAAGACGCTTGTGTCAAGGGGAAAGCAATAACTCTGTCGTTGCCAGTGTGAAAAATCTGCTGCAGCAAACGCTGAGAGCATTCTTCTGTACAGACTTCTTTCATCTCCCAAAAATATATTTGTAAATAAAATATGTCGCTCTGTTTCCTGCGCATTTGCATCTGTGGTGCATTACAGCTTTGAGACTGGGTAGCAGTGCACAAAGTTTACCTGCAGTGTTTGCAGCGCGTGTGAAAGGATTATTCATTACTGGATACTTGAATGGGAAGTGCACTTGGAAATACCGCTGTGGCATTACTATAAATCACTTCGGCAACTGAGCTGCGCTAACGACGCGAACGAAAGCTACGCAAGCGGTCACGGCACGCGTTGCAGAGAAAGGCAATTATAACTGCACGTAACTCGTTTTTTATGTAAAAATTGACGTGACGTCGCGCACAGGAACCTATAACTACATGATCGCGCGTACAAATGTCGGCGGGGGAATAAAAGTGCATTTTACTCACCCCTATGCATTCATTTAGAAATTTACGGTGTATGTTTTCGAACGGAAGCAAAGACAGAACACTACACGAGCATGAGCCATATTTCTGTGCGTGTCGACAACGCTCTGCGCGACAGGCTCCAAGCAAGCGCGAGAGGCGAAGTTCAAGTGCGGTTGACTACAGCGCCACCGCCAACTTTCCGCGCGCGGCGGCCCTCTCCACGACGGCCGGTCGCGCCACTCAAAAAACTGTGTCAACAAAACGTACTT
>JALIZH010027223.1:0-31192 GCA_030522465.1 Rhipicephalus appendiculatus
ATTAGTCGTAACAAAACATGACATAATTCCTGCTAAGTATATTGTAGTAAACGCAACTTTGCCGTCTCTTATTTCTTAGTGGAAGAAGCGAAGCTCTATTATGTTTACTCTTAAGCGTTGTTCCGTTCTTTATGCACTATTCTGACAATGACGGCTACATGCCCCTCATGTTTCGCTTATAGCCATAAGCAGTGCGCAATAAGTAAGATAGTACAGCCAAGCATTCATAAGGAAGCTGCCACAGTGGCTCGCGAATCCTCCAAGCATCGACATGTTTTAGTTCAACGCAAAAAGAAAAGCGTAAGAAGTGATAGTCTAGTCGTCGTATATCTGGCACCATCTCAACTACTCCCAAAAATGTCCGGTTTGCTGACTAACAACAGTACACACAAAGACGAAAAACGTTCCCGAGTATCTACCGCGTTAAGTATACTCTTTATTATGAGGAGAATTCTTTTAATAAACAGCCTTCTGTACACGTCATTTGGAGGGCTTGCGTAGGTGGTACGTCCATATTAGTCACTCTATAGACCAGAATTTTCATTGGTTGCCGGAGGCAGCCATCTTTGCTGGGGGGCTACTGATTACGTGGAACGGACGACTACGCTAGCATTCAGCCTGTTCTTATCAAATGATGGCCGCCAGTGTTCGCTCACCATCAGCTGTGACGTAACCATTCCGCAGCCCCTACGCTGGCCTCGCCGACAGATGAAAACTGGGGTCAAGATTACGCACGCTTGCTCTAAACGTGGGTGCGAGAATAAAAATAATCTGGTATATTCAGCTACTCTATTCAGTGTAGTTCAGTGTTGCACAATCTTGATAACTCGTCAAACAGCCGTTAAGCGACCCGATAAAAGCCTACTTAAGTGTGCATCCCAACACGGGGAGTAGGCGTGAAGAAAAAAGGGCAGCGTCACCAAACTTCATGTCATCTACAGACGATTCCACATGAGACTCATGGGCGCCGTATTTTTATGCTGCTATAGGAATGTCCTCTTATCTTGGTTTATAGCGTCGAATCCACATACGCAATCGTTTTCATGCATATGCGTCTACCGTGGCACTGTATGTAGAGCCGCGTCCACGTCTGTGTCTAGAGCGCGCGAGCAGCCGATTTGTGCTCAGAGGGGTAACACCTTGCGGCAGTTTCGAGGTGTGACGTGTTGTGTCAGGAGCATACGCGGCCTAAGAGTCATGCTGACCACGTCAGAGCCCGGAACTGCCGCAAGGTGTCGCCCCACAGAGCAAAAACCTGCTGTTCGCTATACACAGACGTAGACACGGCTGGACGTAGGAATTTGCATGCCTACATCGCAATATCGCCGCACGGGAACGCGTTCCTGAAACAGTCAATCCATTCAACCTTGCACCGCATGCGCATACGTCCATTAAAAAGTATGTGCATAATCGGCTAAACAGGCAGTGCGCGAATGCGAAAGGGAAGAGGACGCGAGGCTCGTGCCACGCGGCAAGGGCGATCCGGTGTAGCGGTTTTAGAAGAACACGCAATGACGCGACGTACCAGCAGTTCTGAAAGACTGGACGATTTGCTGCGACAAATTTTTCTCTTCCTGCTGAAAATGTTTTAGCCTTTACACTCCTCACGCTGGGAATGATTCGCTCTCTCGTGTTACGCCTATTCAGTCACGCGATATTAACGCCCCCATATTTGTTTCTATTGTGGCCTCATTCGGTCCTTAAGCCTTGCCCACTATGTCGTAGAAAAACCCACTTGGATAAATTCAGCGTGACTCGGACGAAGACGGGAGACACATAAAACACGTCTGTGTTTTATGTGTCTCCTGTCTTCGTCCAAGTCACGCTGAATTTATCCAAGTATGTACCAACTAGCACAAGTCAAAGCGCTATTAGAAAAACCAACCTGCGGTTAATGGTGATTCATCTGGAAAAGAAAAAGACATACAACTCTCATACCTCAAGTTCGTACTTCGTAACTATTCCTTTCATTCTCAATGTTCATAAGCGATATTTTTTTTTTCACAGCTGTCACAGCAATTGCGATTTCGTATTTTTCGGACGGTCAGAAAAATCTACTTCAGCGCAGTAGTTAAGCGCCTATCCTGTTTTGTTCACGTGGTTCCTCTTGGATAATACGCACTTATGCTGTATATTGCCGACTAGCCTATAATTTGGAGAAACCACTTTGTATATCGGGATTCTAATTTGAATGAATGGCACTTCATCAAGCTTATTCTACAAGGCAATGATGTGCTGTGTATTATGAGCGAGAACTTGTAGCAGGTAGTTTACACTGTCATTGTATACCGCACGTAACCTTGCCTAACCTTTCATAGGTGGCGTCAGGAGTTTGTTCTGTAGAGAATGAGGTTCATCCTGACACCTGTGTTGACTTTGAAAGTTTCACTTAGTAAATTCGCCTACAATTCTTCGTGCTATGGTTGTCTTTGAGCGCTGTCGAAATTCACTGCAACTGACAATTATGTGCGGAAAAGATTCACTCTTTCGCATGCCCATTTCCCCCCCAGGATGAAAGAAAATAGTCCTTGTATGTGTTAGCGCAGTTAAACTTTTCAAGAAAGAAAATAGTAAGCAAGACTATCAGATACAATCGCGCGAAATACACACTACAGAATCCTAAAACGGCTATGTAATAAGGACTAATTGAGCCCATAAAATTTAAAAAAAAATCAGTTTGACCAAAAGGGTGAAGCAGTGAATGCGATGGCAAAAAATTGTAAGGTTATACGAGTCATGCTGGAACCAAGATCCTTTTGAATCTGATCTCACATAACTCTACAAAACGATGATGTAAGACAATGCGGCTACTCCAGGGACGCTTTACGCACAGTATCTTCGCGTTGAAAGGTATAGGAGCCGCCCTCTGATGGCTTCCGAGATAGCTCGCGCGCCAGCGTTGGCAACCGCACGAAGTCCACAGTTGCCGGTCGAGCGACCGCCCCAATCCCCTCGCGTCTTTTCATGCTCGTTAAAGGGTACTGACACCAAATTCCGCGGCCGGGATAGCTTGCGGGATCGATTCCTGTGAAGATGCGTATATCATCTGCAAAATATCAATAGCGCATATAGCCTCGAAAGTATTTTACATGAATTTTGAAGTTTGCGTGCGCGATCGATTGCTATGCGCCGTACCTCGCGGTATAGGAACCCTACCGGTGACCCCCCTACTCCTCTCACGTCACCACGCTGCAGTCAATAAAATAAGCTATGAGGACGTCCTAGCCGCCATTTTCCTTTCGGCGCATTTGCTCCAGAAGACTACTTTTCGGCGGCTGCTCGCGAGTCCATGGCAGAGGCGCACATGTTGAAAGTTTTCAGTTTTGAGTCCGTGGCCGCTTCGACGAAAGGCCTCCTGAGTCCTGAGCGGGGTGATGTTATCGCATGCTACCTCCGAGCGACGGAGATTGGCCACACTCTAAAAACTGAAACTCCAGCAGCAAGAATAAAGAAGCTTTGTTACTCTCTCTGCAGAGAGAGTAACAAATTATACTCTCTCTACAGAGAGTCACTTTACTCTCTCTGGCCAGGAGGAGTGAAAGGGGGCTTTCACTCCTTCTGGGAAAAGAGAGTAAAGTGCCTGTTTCACTCCTGCAAACCGCAAGAGAGTTCGATGCCTGTTTTACTCCTTTACCATACGACAGCTTGTTTCAGAGCTTGTTTTACTCGTCCCATTCTCCCAATTGAAGCTGCAAAGATAAGTCCGCGCAGTCTTGTATCTCGGACTGTCGCTCAGTCGAGAGAGAAAACATTTTATTTTAAAATAATGGCTGCGGCATAGCTCGGCTAGACCGGTTACGAAACACCAGCAGGCCCCTAAACCACCGGCAGACGCTCGCGTGCTCCTTTGCTAGCAAATGCGCGCGCTCCTTGCGTTTTGACCTGGGACGCTGAGGAAGGCCATTCGGACAGACAAGCCGACGAACGCGTCCACTGTAACTTCGAGCACATCTGCAACGCCACTAATAATTTCGCGCGGCTTGTCACGGGGTATCCGTTCTTCGCTTCAAGGCCACGCGGTGATGCACAGCGTAACTCACTCAAAAATTATAAACTAAATAACCTGATTTTATGATAATAATAACATTTTATTCATTCATTCAATCCTGCGGGAGGGATCGTCCTGGCGACACGGGCCCGTTGAATGCCTGGAGGCTCTCGAGAAGCCCGTCGCATGCTGAGGGCATCACCCAGGGGCGTAGCCAGAAATTTTTTTCGGGAGGGGGGGGGGGGGGGCACCTCCTTGATTTCGGAGGGGGGCACCTCCTTGAAATGGCCATTTTTCGCTATGTATGCCATGGCGAAAAAAAAAAATTTAGGGGGGGGCACGTGCCCGGTGTGCCACCCCCTGGCTAAGCCACTGGCATCACCCCACATTTTAGTGCGGAAGGGACGCAAGATGACAGGAGGGAGGCAACAATTTTTCGGCGCACTCCACCGTGACGTGGAAAGCCGTTGGGGATCTGCCGCAGGCCGATATAGAATTCACGTAGCGGTCTGGGTTCTCGATGAACGGACGACGAAACATATGCTTCCTCAACGTGTCGTGTCGAAAACCGCTGACATGCCCAAAGAATCCGGGATCGTAAATGCACGCGATTATGTTCACTCGTACTGAAACACTCCCAGCGCTCCCAAACATCACACCTGCGTTTTCACGACCACTTGTGCTCGGCAAGCTTTGCTGACACTTGTATTTGCGACCGCAAGGCGAACGCCAGTAGTGTTTCGGTGACTTCACATCCCGGCTTGGTAAACATGCAGTCCCATAATCTGCCACCTAGCTCTGCTCGTACTTTAAGCGAGTTATCACAAGCATTTGTGCCTGCGGCAGTTCTGCACCGTTCTGTGCAAGCACAGTGGTGTGCTTGTCAGGGGCCGAGCGCCAGTAGTCGAAACAAAACGCACATCTCACTCATCTGTGCACCCCCTCCGTAACACGCAAGAATTAAAATGCTCATTTTTAATCAATTAATCGTTGGGGTTTACCGTCCAAAATTGCAAAGTGCAAACGCGCCTCTGGCTCCTATATTTAATTGCATCTAGCACGAACTTTCGCTCACGGTAGAAGCTGCTTTTTCGCTCAAAACCAAACATGCCAACGCCGCCGAAACCAAGCTGTCGCGATAGGGAAAAAAAAAAAAGACGCGACTTGCATCAAGCGGCGGCGAAACGGCGAGAGAGAAACACTAGAAGCGCGATAACGGAACCGTACGACGCATGCGCGCGCGAGGAAAGAAAAAAAGAAACGGCGAAACAGGGAGAGGAGAAACGTGCGCGCGCCCGAAGCAGCTGAAAGCGCTGAAAGGGCTGAAACCCTGCCGTCGCCCGTCGTTGTCTTCGCCATTTTGACGCGTTGTTCAGTTGTTGAAGTTCGGTGATTGTTCAGCTGCGTCGGCGGCGTGTGTACGTGTGTGCGCGACTGTGATCTCGGCGCTGGACGTGAAGTGTATAGAGTAGGTCGTGAGTGCAACATCCCGTGCTGTGTGCGCGTTGGTTTCGTGATTGTCTGCAGACTCAACTGCGTGACTGAGTGCCCGGCCAACACATGGTTCGGCACAGTCAGGAATATGAACGGTAAGTGGTGCTTCTGTTTTCTCTGCTTCGCGTCCTATCGTTGTTCAGATGTGTAATAGTGCATGCTGTATCGCCTGTAAAGTACAATAAATAACATTAGGCGCACATACGTGTGATGCCTGATGCGCGTTTAAAAAGCTTTTGTGAAGGCACAGGCGTCGCACGGCCAGTCTATCGAAGCTCACATGCGCCTCGATAAAGTCAGTTAGTGCGTTATAATTTATTTGCTTTCCATAAAGCGTGAATGCGGCAGCGTGTTTGCAGAAAATATACACTTACGCGAAAGCCCGCGGTTATCATGCCGTAATAAGTGCTTTAAGACGAACTATGTTTTCATTTGATTCAGTTGTTATTCTTGGCCGCCTCAGTGGTACAATGGTTACGGTGTTCGGCTGCTGACCCGAAAGTCGCGAGTTGGACCCCGGCCGCGGCGGTTGCATTTCGATGGAGGCGAAATGTTAGAAGCTCGTGTACTCTGCGATGTCAGTGCACGTCAGTGCTTCTGAAGTCTTCATTAAGGCGGGCCTCATATTAAAGTTTTGGCACGTGAAACCCTCAATATTAATGTTATTATTAGTATTCATACTGGATGTGTTTGTGCTTTTCTTCAGTCTCAGTGTCGACTTGTGTGCATTATTAACCTGTGGCATCACCCGGCGCTCATGTTTTGGCAGAATTTACGCTGGATACAGAGTGCACTGGGAGCCCTTGTTCTTCCGCCGTGCAACTATGGAAATTTTATCGAGGCACAGAATATTAGTGGGAATACTTTTCCATAACATTTTTGCATTACACTCTTTTTCCGTGTCTAAGACAAAAAAAGGCATTTGCATCAATATCGCAATAAAGTTATTTTCCTTCCTTCCTTTGCATCATTATCATCATCATCATACCATGGTCTAATAACGTTATTAGGTTGAGTTTAATTGACTACTGGGAATAAATTCTGCTGCAGGGATATAATTATGGCGATATGTGACAGTCATCTGCTAAGTGACAGCGTGTATGGTGAAGCACATGCATTTTACGGTATTGTCACTTAATTAGTGACATATATCAGCACTGGAACCTTCCTGGATTTCATGTGAATATTCTCAGCCATTTGAAGATATGTGAGCTGTGCCCGACTAATGCAGTCACATCAGCGCAAGTCAGCTCAACGCAATCATGATGGTAGAGGGACAATCGTAAATAATTGTCTTGCATAAGACTATTATGAAGTTGTGAAGAAAAGCTAAGCAGCCGTTAAACATTATGGCAGTTAAAAAAAACTAGTGTTCGGCGAGGACAAGATATATTTAGTCATTTGTTATGGTTTACTTCTGTAACCCACGTGTAAGCTTCCTACATTCATGCTTCTTGATGAATGTAAATATTGAGTTTACTGCGGCGTCAGAAAGCAGTAGCACGCAGGTCACCGGATAACTCCATCGCAAATTCACAAAGGACGTGCTGTTGTTCGCCTACTCCATGCTGTACCATGCTCTGTTTTCAGCTCTTTCATTAGAATGATACCAGGTGAACAACCTAATTTATAAGAAATTCAAATGCTGTGCTTTTGACGAAATAGATGTGGAGTGAGCTTGAACCTGCAAGTATTTGCTTTTTGGTCTCACCACAGAGGCAGTGCTAATTTGGTTCGCCATAGTGTGAAGTACTTAGGGCAAGAAAAACGCAGCACATAAGGAGATACAGTGGAAAACCGATTGTCCCTTGTGTATCTTCCTTGTGTGCTGCGTTTTTCTTGCGCTAAGTAATTTTTTGTCAGTATGCGCCAACTAGACCCTCATGAAGTCTTGTGTAGTGTGAAGGTTATCAATGTTTGTGCAGTTGGCAACGCTACACTACTGAACTTGATGTGTATATTTCGAAATGCTCCAAGACTTTATTTGAAAGAAGGAAAGGAAGACATAGATGGTAACACAGGCGTGTTTGCCAGCTGTTAATCTGGCTGGCCATGCTGTGCAAACGAAGGGCGTACGAGGGTAAAAGATAACAGAGAAAAACTTTACAGGAATGAAGAATATGGCACCTTTTAAAGCCTGTCTCTAAGGTCACTTTGTGTAGGAAGCACAGCAATGCTTTTAATGCTAATATTAAATGGGAGCAGCAATGACAAAAATCTTACAGCGTAATACTGTGAAATATTTTTTCCCATAGTAATAGAATAGCCTTATCCACACTGTCAGTTTGTGTATTGTGTGCTGAATTAATTTTTCGTGTTCGAGTGTTTTAGGATAATAAATTTAAGAGCTAAAGAAGTGTTTCATGCATGGACGTGAAAGTGAATTTATGCCAGTTATCTGATATAGGTACTGGCGTGCTTTACAGCTGATCAGTGCGGCGTGAAATACTGAGTCACTTAAAAAGGATTGGTTCCATGCACCTCGTGATTTAAGTTATCACAGTTAGGAAAATTTTTACATTCGTTTAGACTTGATAGTTATGTTTATTGCATGTCTAGTGTGTGTTGGCTAGGTGGCATTTAAGCTAATATCAAGCAGTAAGCAGCATGGAAAATTTTCAGAGAACACGTATTTTGTCATTGGCAGCAGCAGGATAGTGCATGACTTATAGGCAGGTGCTGTATACACTGTTGGTTTAGTCAGATACTCGTGCAGTACTAACAATGTTGTCTTGGTGTTGCTTTGGCATTAGCATGGTTTTAGATTTAGATGTACATTGAAGAATCAAGGCTGTGCACTGTGGCATGCCTCATAAGTAAAGATCTATATCTTGTCCCATCTAGCCCAAGTGTTAAAATAATTTATTTGGTTGAACTTGCAGTAAATTTTGAGGGTGAATGAATTATTTTTCTTGTAGGAGTTGCCTCCATGAAACAACAAGCAACACTGCACACTAGCCATCGTACCTTGTTCTTTTGCTATGTGTATCAAAACATGGCAGAAATACATGGACAAGCAATGAGCTCAGTCTTTCTGTATCATACTGCTACATCTTTCAGATTTTATAATAAAAGCATGTTGCACTCGTTGGAGATCTCTCAAGGCAGCGTTTCAATTTTTGTATTTTTGTGACGTTTTTTTTCAAAAAGTCTGCAGTAAGAGATGTCATGTTAGTCTTTTGTAGGGCATTCATTTGTATGGATGCAGAAAGCCTAATACACTTCTTTATTTGATGTCTTTTTTCAGGAAGACTAGACACTTCTGACGAAGCAGCAAGAGTTCTGGCCCACCTGTTCGTCTACAGGACAGCCTGTTCTGCAAACACTCATGGGCCTTACACTGTATTGACGATCTTGTACATCACTCAGCATTTAGGATTGCCAGCACTTGGACTCCTGCAGTGTGTTATGCACGATGCTGTGTCCGAACTTTCCAATAAGAGTACACATTTTGAAAATTTTATATGTCTTGAAAAAGGATGTAAACTCATTTAGTTGACTGAACTTAATTCCTGGCTGGTTTACAACCTGTATTTATAGCCTGTTCAATTTTTATTCAACCTCATGGCATATCCAGTCCTTGGCTCTAATGTGTCAAGCCACCACCAGTATTGATAGGCAATTTTTAATTTAAAACTTGTTATTGCCTAACGTAACTTTCCAGTCA
Organism: Rhipicephalus appendiculatus; assembly: GCA_030522465.1. Taxonomy (NCBI): domain Eukaryota; kingdom Metazoa; phylum Arthropoda; class Arachnida; order Ixodida; family Ixodidae; genus Rhipicephalus; species Rhipicephalus appendiculatus. Next base: position 9,150 of record JALIZH010027223.1, read on the forward strand.
TGGTATTCGGATTCATTTTACATGAGGTAGTTTCGCATGAGCTATAAATTCAGCTATTAAAGATGATGAACTCTTTACCGGTAGCAAATGATGGCACGGCACTAGCTGGCATGAAAATATTATAACTGTAGGTCTACTACTTAAGCATAATATTCCGGCGAATCATGGTTGTGAAATAATGCCTAGTTCCCAAGCTTGATTTTAGAAATTTGCATCATCATATGAAAATATGTGAACAAAGGCAAGCGTGTTTACAAATTTTGGCAGGTGGATCTATGGTCGACACCACAGGTCTTTATACAACAAAGTTGACTGCACAGTCGTGTGTCATGTTTCACGCCTGAGGGCAAACTAATGCAATATAAAGAAATTGCACGCTACCATGCCTATTCCACAGTCGCATTTTTCTCAAAAGTGTTGTAAGCCTTCATTGACTTATCGACTTGCCTTCATTTGTAAGCAGACACCAAGTCCCTTGTGCATGCCGTCTGTTTGGATTTAAATGCATACTGGCATTGCTAAGTATATGTGTCGTGCCTTGTGATGTTTTTTTTTCTTTTCTGTACTTTCGGTTGTGCTGTGTATCTTGTTTCCTGTGTTCAATAATGAGCATACGTTCTGTACTGTAGATGAAAATGTGTATTTTTACATTGACATTATGGATGTTATTGTTTTGATTCCAATAAAGTACTACAATTCACATTTTTTGTATCAATTCATATTTAAGAATTTCTAGTGCATTCAAACAAAAAAAAAATCTTGTATTATGCAAAAGAAGTTGTTCAAACACTGACGTATAGATCAGTGGGTCTCAGTCACGTATGTTTCGAAGACCCCTAGTGGAATGAACAGTGGACGTGATGAAGGTAGGTGCCATAAATTGACTCATGTATTGTGAAATAGGTGCCCTTTATTTCACTGTGCGAAAGAATGGTCAAACTGAAGTGTCACGCCAGTTTGATCTCAACAGCTTGTCAATAAGTTGTGCGGTCTCCAGCCACATTCCACCTGTTTCTAGCTATGCTTGCTCCTCAAATATGCAAGCCTGGGAACTGCATATGTCGCAAGATAACGGCAACTGAAGATCTACAGCCATCTCAAGGGGATGAAAAAACGTAAGTCAACCCCGCCGCAATGCAAATCCGTTGTGCGGTGAAGCATACCAAAAATCAGATGGGGCCCCCTGGTAGTGGACAGTATGCCTTGAAAAGGGGCGCTTTTATCTTTTGTTCGAGGGGGGATACTGTAGATAATCCTTGTGTTATACCAGATGGACTGAACAGATGATTGTTGCAAAATATGCAAATAAGCGACAGGCAGTGAACGGAAACAGACCAACATTCATCGAACATGGATGGGTTCATCATTTATCAACGGTAGCATAATTTGTATAATGAGTTTGGACGCAAGGTACACGAGGTAGTACGAGTGCTCGTGGCACCACTTGTGACCTGCTGTTACAAAAGATATCCTACGAAATATAAATAAACGTTATTTTCAGAAGAACAGCTGTCACTGAGGCAAACAATTACGCCATTTTTCTAGCAAATACTGCACAATTTCTTCAGGAGGACCGCCAAATACACGCGGACGTTCGCAACAGAAAAGCGCAACAGTATTATCTTGTTATTATTAAGGAGACATGTCACTCGCGAATTAGTGGAGCTTGGTGCACGCCTACGACGTTCATTATAACGGCGCGCGACAGTGAAGAGTAAATGTTATTTAGTGAAAAGGTAGCTAGTCTCCGTGTATAGAAGCAATTAAATACTGACTATGACTAATTGAGCAGCACTGTCGCGCCTCAGCGCGCGTTAAGTGCTCATGGTGGAAATATTCGTCTAACTGCTCGGAAGGTGCCGCTGACCCGGCGTGCAGCCCGCAACAGTACGTACGCGCGCAATAAATGCACATGGTTGTATATGTGCACGCTAAAATACCCTTCTAACTCAGGCATTGACTTATGTAACAATGAGATGCCATAGCACATGGTCTACGAACAGCTGAGAACGCACTGGTGCCACTGAAAATACGAACAGCTGAGAACGCACTGGTGCCACTGAAAACACTTGCGGCTCGCGGCAAAAATAACCAGAATCACTCAACAGCACACGCTTGTAGAATACACATACGCGAGTTTCGCTACCTGAAGGCACTTGTCACGCTGGTATCTGCGAATTTTGGGCGAGAAAAACATCCACAACTTAGGGTGAACACTCAAAAGGACACACGTTTATCATTTTGCTTGCGGCACGACAGACGACGAACCGAAGTCGGAGCATAAGGTGCTAACGGAGGTCTCCGCGAGTTCATGACGCCGCGTAACCTATTTACGAACTTAATGCAGGCGCAATGCACGCTGACGATGCAAGAACACAAGTTGCCAGCTCCTCCCCCTTTTTTTCAAAGCACTTTGTGAATACATATGCTTGAGAAAACTCATCGCAGCATGCGGTGGCTCTGTGGTGTAGTGGTTAGCGTGGTTGCTCTCGGTGTGTGTGGTCAGTGGGTCGAATCCAGTGTTGTGTATTATTTGTATATGTATGTATGCACTGATGTATGTCTTCTAATTACCCCCAGAATTAAGTATCAATGAAATTAATCCGTCAGACGCTCTTACAGTGCCAACAAAAATTTTTTTTGCAGCCGCTTTGGCCGCCTATAAACAGCACGCCACGCGTAAGCGCTGCAGGCCGTATGACCTAGAATCTTGCAAAAGCCACGTCAGGGCTATTGTGTTGCTTTCTCTGGGAGCCCGCTGCGTAGTCACATAACGAATTGACTAGCAGCGCCGTAATTTGAACAGATTTTATGCCTGCAGGCGTGGATTCGAGCGAGTGTTCGACTGGCAGTGTAGCGAAACGCTTCCAAACATCACGGCTTCATTAACATCTCCCGTCACGACAGCGGGAAGGTTCTGTTTAATCTAAGCGTTGTAATCGCGAGCGCTCTGCGTGTTTTGGTTGCGTAGATGTGTGCGTGTATGTATTTGTCTTTCTTTTTTGCGCTTGATTAATTTTATACCAGAGCTATTTCAATGTGCCAGCTTTACTCTCTCGGTGGGAGTGCTTTCACTCTATCGCAGACGGAGTACTGTACTCCATGAGAGGGCGTTGGATGACTCTCTCTCTAAAGAGAGTAGTTTCACCCCGGAAAAAGGAGTGCCCTGCGGGACAAGCCAAAACTCTCGCAAAGGGCGTAAAGGCACTCCTTTTGTTCTAAGAGTGCAGCTCGTTCGATCTCGGCTTCAGCCGTGTTCGTCGGCCCCGCTCGCGTGATTTTACCCGCGGGTAGAATTGAGGAACTGAAGCAAAACCGAGAGACGAGCTAGTTGGTACATATACATCTTAAGAACCTTCGAGCGCGAACTGAAACAGGGACGAAAAGAGAGGAAACAACACAAGCGCTACTATCAACTGAAAGTTTATTAGGTAGAAACAGACATATATATACCACTTAGGACGGTATTACACTTAGGACGGTGCGCATGTGCAACGGGCGATGTGGTCGTGGTATATATATGTCTGTTTCTACCTAATAAACTTTCAGTTGATAGTAGCGCTTGTGTTGTTTCCTCTCTTTTCGTCCCTGTTTCAGTTCGCGCTCGAAGGTTCTTAAGATGTAGAATTGAGGTGCGGGGGGTTATCATTTTGGACTTTACAGGCGACATGACAGCGACGGCAATGACGACGACAAAAGCCTGCCGAGACTGTCCATTTAATTGCTCTTGCAATAATAAGCGAGGAAGAAGCCCAAATCTAAATTAATAAATTCGCTATGTGTAGGACGCCTTTACCTGAGCTCGTGATGGATACATTTTTAGAAGAAAATGTCGACTACAGTGTTAGGAATGAAAGTGATCTCCTCAGTATGCCACCAATTATTCTTTTCCTTGGATAAAAGAAATTCTGCACTGGTACCGTATCTTTCATCCCGCTTCCGTACTCATGGGTGAACTTGCATGCAATAAAGTTAAACATTATTTCTAAATTAGTGCTGAAAGTTGTAGGCTAGTTTACACAATTGAACGCACGAGCCCTTGTTCATAATAATGCTAATTATGCAACTAAAATGTTCCTCAGATAAGTGCTAGGATTGTTAAATAAAAATTGAGACGTCTGCTTCTAACAGCTGCACACCATGCTGCACATGCTTATTTACCAAGGAAAGAATGTAGCTGTGGCAGCAAGATTCGCAGAGTGTGTCATAATCAAGGGGCTACAGTCATATCTCCACAAACTAACAGTCATGTACGTAATACTACATAAACGTGTTGTAGTTTTCTGACAAAACAGAAAAACGTCAATAAAACAACGACGGTCCTGCCGTGTTAGTTTAAATGAATGCCTAGTTTTATTTTCGAATGCGAATAGAGAAACCGAAAGAAAATGTATTAAAAAAAAAAACAGCCGACGAATGCCCTCCAGGAAGATTGCCTGCATAAATGAATAGAGTGTTTAGGAAGCGTGGATACTTACATCCCGAGACAGTATCCGTGGTGTCTTCCCCTTTGTAGCAGGAAAAGGAATATCACCGCTTTAGTATAGCACCTTGTGGCAAGTAATTCATCGAGCGTATAACTACACTTGAGGGTTACGTCTTTACACAAATCAGAAGATGAATACATCGCTGTAAGACCAATATTGTGGGTGAATTGCTTGTAATATTTTCAAGAAGCCGTATATTTTAAATCTGTGGATGTAATATAAAAATTACTATTAGGACCATTGTGAGGCTAAGTACGATGAATGTGTTTGTTTGGGCGAGTTTTTAATTTTACAGCGCCTAAAAAGAACACGAATGGACCACGAGAGGCCACACGGACTGGTGCTGGCTATTATGGTTTTATTGCGAAAAAGACGCATGTACGTAGTGGAAAAATTGGAAAACTGCAAAAGAAAAGCAACTGACAAGCATTGCGCATAAAAAAGAAACTTGGGACAAAGTTAAATCATTGTCTAACAAGTGAATTCGCATAGAAGAGATAATCCATCTGCTTTTTTGTGTGGGATGGAAAGCAAGCCGATATATGCTTCTCCGCGTACGAACAATCACGGCCGCTTCTACAATCTTCCTATTAAGCTTGTTTCTACTTCTAAACACTAGCACGGTTTTATTGGAAGCGCAATGCTCGCTTTCGCGAACACCGCCGGAACGTGCTGAGTTGCAACACCGGACATTCGAGTGCGCATTGTAGAGTTTGTGGTTGCGTTCTCTCTTATACAATAAGCTACGACTACTATAGGCACAGCTATTTATAGTGAACAGTAAGCATCAGCATTTGAAATTCATACCATAGAACTGGTGGGCGACGTTGGCACATAGTCTATATGGGGCCACATAAAGAAAGGTTAGTTTATATGCTGTCGCATAAAGAAATCTGTTGATTTGCACAGAAGCGGGGCATCAACACATAATGACCCATGGGGAAGTGTAACACAACCCACAAGCTAAACCAAGGCTTATAGATTGTGCTAATTCTTCTAAAGCTTCTTTTTTTTTTTGGCTACCACGAACAATGTGGTGGGATAAATGAACATTAGGAGAATAGGTCACCGCGCAATGTAAAATCGCAGAGAACTCCTAGCTTTGAGATTTGAAAGGGCCTTGATGCCAAAACTTTTTTTGTGCTGGTAGGTGACCTGTGCTTAGGGCACTGTATTACACGTAGAAGCAGTAGACATCAAATGGAGGCACCCGCTGCAGTATTGAGAGTAATATTCAAAGCGGTACGCTTATTGGGTTAAATGATTATTTATACATGACATAGGGGAAGTAATGCGAATGTCTGCCAATTTTTATTGTAGCCTATATAATATCTGCGTTGTTTGTAAACATGAGCCGTCCGTGACATTTGAAAAACATGCCAATTGGAAAAGAATCGGCGTCCAACATCGCTGCAACATCGCTGAAGGAAAATACGTGCGTTTACGTTTGCAATGTAGGATTATATATAAATATGTACCTGCACAAGAAATGACAACATGTATTCGGTATATATCAATTGGGTCTTTGATTGCACTCTATAGAAACCCTAGCAGGAAGCTATACATATCTATGACCATTCAACGACCGATAAAAGTGACAAATTTAAGACGGGCTACATATTTGCATTATGTGAAAAAAAAATTACCGAAGAAGGAAAACAAAAAAAAAAAACACAGGAAAAAAAACACGTGCTATGTCAGCAATATTCAGCGCTCCGGTTTCATATTTATAGATTACTTCCTTTTCACATTATGTGTGAAGGCGGAATCGTAGCGATTTGCCGAAATTGCTAAGGTATATCGGTTGAGTTTAATCGCCATGCCTTACGCTACGTCGTAATGCCTAGTTCCTGCCCGGCAGTACTACGTTTCCGTTTACTGTGGAATACAAGAAAAGGCGGTTCTTTAACGATCATTAAATGAGCGCGCATGGAGAACGACTAATCAGTCGTTCTGTTGGTTTTACATCTATAATATGTTCGCACAGCCCGTAGCCAGCGTCGTTGTGCGTCCTAAGAGGGCATGGCGAGAACTTCGACACCACCAATAGTCACGCTGTTAGGACGACCGACTAAACTAAAGAGGAAAATAAATTCAGGACCCTTCCCTTACAGGAAAAGCGGATACTAGCGTAGCTTGGCGTGTACGTGCGTGACCTACTACTTTCCTGGCTTCATTTATTCCTTTCTTTCTTTGTTTTTGTTTTTCACCCCTTCTTTCTTTCTATCTTTCGTTCTTTCTTTCCTTCTTTCTTTCGAAAGGGAAACGAAGACGGCGCAGCGCACGCGCGACCCTCTCGTGTTCTTTCCCTCCGCGGTGGAGATGAAACGGCCATGCTTGGTTGCGGTAATGCAGTGAGTGCGGTGCCTACGCCGTTGTCATCGTGCCTAACGACTCACGTTGCGGACACGGCGCCGGTACGTGAGCTCATGCGTTCATATCCAGGCAAATTTGAAATGCGGTAACGTGGAATGGCAAGTGACCTCGACAAAAGATCACATTACTAGAACAGAAACGGCTGATCGGCGAGTTGCCCTTGTCTAGGGGCCATCAGCTGTGCTCTAGTCAACGTGCATGCAAATACGCGTTCGACCGGCACACCATTGGGGGGGGTGCATGTTGCACCGGCTTTTTCGCCTACATCAGCGCCGCCACCGAAACCTGTACCTCATGATAAGGTACGCTTCAAGAACAGTGTCATAATAGGCTGTGTACCGACTGCACCGATCTCAATTGTGTGACTTCCGCACTGCGGTTGCGATAAGCCATTACGAGTAGAACAGAACTCTCGGAAATGTTCAAAAATTCTGCTCACCCATGCTCGAGGTCAGACTGTTCGAACCATCGGAGAAAAATTCTTAAGTGGCGGCGACCGTTTGCGCGCTAGCAGTGATGACCTTCTTTTTCTTCTTCTACAAAGAGGACCCGGCGCACGCGCGAGCTACATATAGAGAGATGTTTCTTCGAAACGCCAAGAAGCACATTATTGGACTATGAACCGCTACAGGTGATATTATAAAGACATCATCAGCCGTTTGAGAGGAGTGAACAGTGAACGGCTATATATCGTTTGTCTATGATTTCTCACGTTTGAATAAACTTGAAAAAAAAAAATCACAGCATACCCACGGAGTGAATCATGATCAGTGGGCGAAGCTCCGGAGGTTCATCGGTAAACCGTGAATGTCCGTGAAATTCGCCCAGTACATCATCAAAGACGTGACAAAGACTGTGTGTATATATACAAGAATTTTATATTTTATTCGTGAGCCGTGATTTTCAATTTTGTTTTCGTTTCTTCGTTGGTCGTGGTTACCGTTTACATAAGCCGTAGCTTCGGTTCCCCCTTCATTATAACGGCTTTATGGTCGGCGAAATGGAGGGAGAGCGGTTCCTGGATGGGTCGTAGCGGAAAGTTTGCAAAGACGAGATCGATGCAGGTTCCTCGGATGGTGGTTGGTTGCATGTGGTCAAACGATATGCATGTGAGACCATATTGCGATGCCATGTGTTGCATGAGCCAATTGTTTTCAGTGATGTCAACGTTAATGTCACCCACCAGTAGGGTAACGGGACACGCTTATTCTTCATCCTCATCAGCGTCATCGTTATGACGCATAGTGGGTACATTCCATGTGCTCTGCCGTGATGGCAGCGTCATCGTCATCGCACAGGGGTGGCTACGACAACGACGACGCGGGACTAGCCTATGCCCTAAGGAGCTTCGCCCCTAAAAGGAAAAATAATGGCGGTGATCCTAATCATTGATTAAGGTGTCTCGTGGTTGCACTCGCTCCCCGTTATTCGTGCGCCCTGGAGTATTCCATGAGTTAAGTTTGTCTTTCGTGAGAATACATATAGGTGGATCTCAGAGGCCACGCAGAAAGAAGCAGTGGCTGAGGTCTGCTCCGCCAGGGCTCGCAGCGATCCCAGCTGCTCGGAGGAGAACCATCCGTTCTTTGAGCTCACTCAATACATTTTTATGGATTATCGCGACAGTTATTTGGCCCTCATCCTAACTGAACTACTGCGCCAGTGTGATGCGTATTCAATACAACACTTAACTGGAACCACAACCGCCCTTTTCGCGCCAGTTTTATTCATGTTTCAATGAAGGAGAAGCGCGTGGGAGGAACCCCTAGTATGGGGTTCCTAGGGTCATAGGCGGAGAGTACGGGGGGGCTCGGGGGCTCCCCCCCTCCCGTGGACGGCGTCACGGGGGGCAGAGCCCCCCCTGGCGCCTGTCCGGGATATTTTTTAAGAGCTTGGCTTAGGTTCCCGTCCATTGACAACGAGCGTTTGGCCTCCTGTCTGGCAGCTATTTATTTCACAGGGGGGCTGTTTATACAACGCGGAAATTTGGGCTAGTTGGTGGGAGTAGAACTTGTGCATCTTAGCAAGCGCAGCAGAACAAACACAAGAGAAAAGAACACGTAGACAGGACGGGCGCTAGACATCAACTGAAAAGGTTTATACCCGCTTTTTCATTTCAGGCTTTTAAAATTCCGATCATGGACCAGTGACAAGTGAAACACTCAGTTAATAATTCCCCGCAAAGAGATTTGCATGTGCAGAATATGTTGTGTTAACAAACAACTGAGGCGACCTCTTTGTGTTCTATAGTGGTGGAAAATTGTATTTTCTTCCACCTGAGAATTATTTTTGGCCATCACAAATTGAAGATTAAAGCTTCCTGCACCAGCATTATGCCCCTGTCTTATGTCTGGTGCATGTTTTAACAAAGTAATGCATGTCAATAAAGAAAATAGGCAGGTCCCACTCATTGTGGGAATCGATTTTATGTGATGCAGTCACCGAGTAGCAGCCTATACGGATTTTTCACTTTGAGCTAAGCGTTGCGAGGAGGATCGATGTCTTAGTGTAAGTTGAAAAATAAATCGGCAGTCATCGCAAGAGACATTCATACTGATATCGCGGTGTAGGCGCCAAAGAGAATAAGGTGGTATTAATGTCTTTAATTATATTCTTTAATTTAGGAGGCGGACATGCTCTCTCTTTCTCGATATATATAGATATATATATATATGAAGCGACAGGGAGAACAATGTAGAAGAAGAGCAAGCCGGGCCCCGCCCCCTCCGGCAAAATGAAAACTTTCCGCCTATGCCTAGGGTGACTGTAGCGATGAGTCGGGCACGAGGTTTCATGGATCGGAGGATTTCGGGAGGTGAGTCGCGGACAGCATCGTCCCACAGCTCCTCGTTGCGTAAAGGGTGAAAGAAAACTGGTAAGGCAGGGAAAGTATTTGTAGTGCATTCAATGTCGACATGAAAGATCGTGGGTGAGTTTCCGCAGGCGGTGTAACGGTCTGCATAGTAGAGCAAGTAGAATTTACTTAGATGTACAAGATTTGGGAAACTGTTGGCTTGTAGCTGGCCTAACGCTACTGCGTCCTCTCGCGAAAAACATGGCCGTGGCGCGCTGTGTGTGCGACGGACGTCCGTGTAATGACGAAGTATGTCCTTGTCACCACACTAAACTGGGCGCCTCGCCGTGCTGGGCCACTCGAAGAGAAATTTTGCGGGCGACATCGTGTGCGCGTTCATTTCCCGGCAGATGTATGACCAGAGCTCCAGATTCCGGGGATAGGAAAAGTAGCTGGTAATTCAATGTGCAGAATCTGGTTGACAATTTGATGTGCTGTTTAAACTCGGCAAGACATTGGAATCATCCGCAAAGAACTGGGCGACTATGCGACCCAAAAGGCAACTGCTGGAATGGCATAGTCATGGAGGGTATAATATATTAAAGGAGTTGGCAAGACAGTCAGGTTGAGGTGGACCACGTTGTATAATATACGCAGATGACACCAGCCTTTTCTTTCAGTCACGTAGTGATCATTATTTATCACAACAAGCTAACACTGTCCTTGATACGCTATGTTTGGGGAGCAAAGCGAATGCCTTGCAGATTAACTCCAAAAAAAAAAAAAAGCTGTTGTTTTTGAAGCAACTCAAAAAGATGTAAATCGTAATATAAACATATTCTATCGATCAGAACGAATCGAGATCGCGCCTGACATGAAAACACTTGGAGCAATCTTTGATCAGCACTTATTGTGTGACAAACACATCCAGTGCGTCGCAACAAGTAAGGCAAATGCATAGGGGCGCTGTGTAGGCTTCGAGATGTTCTGCCATTAAAAATACGGCTGTTGCTGTATATTACAACATCGATCTCTCATGTTAATTATTGTAACCTAGTATGGGGAACAACGTCAAAGAAAAATATCAAGACGTTATTTATTCTACAAGAAAAAAAACATTGCGCCATGGTGCGTGTGTTCTTTACGACAGCCATACAAGTAAATTATTTGCTCTGTTTAATGCACTCCCATTTGGTTACAGTTATGAGTATAACCTTGGAATGAAGTATAAAGAAAACGTAAAACGAGGCCGTACTGTATTTATTCATTTTCGTAATTTAAGCAAACAACATTACCTCAAGTCATTCGCAAGCGAGAAAGTTCGGCTGTCTATTTTTCGCGAACCTATCATGGGAAAGAGAGGCCACCTTACCGTATATCAATTATTTGAGGGGGGACAACATAAATCTGGATACTACTTCACGTCGAATGCTAAAGCAATGTTTTCTTAGCCGTGCGGCTATATGTGAGTAATGTATGCGACATTTGCGTTTGCTTTTCTTGCTTGTTCCTTAGGTACCGCACGTCTTTCATTTTGGGTGTGTGTGTGTGAAAGTCATTTTACATACTCTTATGTTTGAAAATTTGCATGGTTTCACCATGCTGCATATGTTTGCGATTTTGTTGGAAAAAAGTTGTGTAGTGTCCGCCAGAAATAAGAAGTGTGTCTCGGTGGCTGTCTTGAAATAAAGAGTAAAAGAAACATTCTGAATGCTATATATTTGTAAGACGCAAGTCAGTGAATGTTCTATTTAATAGATAGTTTGTACATAGATGCACTGCAGTTTTTCCGTGTTCATCTGTGAAAAGAGTTGATTGTGTGCTACCAAATTCTGTAGAGGCAGGTGCCATTTGTCAAGCCGCTATAATAGCGGCGTTTTGCGGAAATAAACGAATCTTAATCTGCGTAATGTGAGGGTGGCGAGGAAAGAAATGAGTAGCCGAGACGTTAAATCATTGCATAGCCTTGTATACTAAAGTTATAGCTCTGGGTTTTCGGAGCTTATTTCTCTTAAAATTGGGAGGCTTTTTTTTCTCGGAATGTATCTTTTAGGAAATTGGGAGTTTATCGGAGTTATTTCGCGTAAATTTACCATTCTCCGAAATCCATATTTAATTTTGTAGCTGTTCCAACGTGTTCGGATTAATTTCATTCCCATTGAAGATGCCTTGGATATTGCTGATGATAATTCTATTTCTCCATCATTTCATTTTGTCTCACTTCCTTTTCGTTTACTCTGTTTTTAAGGCTGTTGATGTACACTGCTGTAAAGGTGTACTGTTGTGGAACAGGAGCTAGCCTAGCTGCATCTCACCGATTTTCTCGGTCTGCCTCAGTTTCTTGATGAAAAACAAAGGACATATTCTTCTTCCTCTTGTTTTTCTTATTATTATTATTATTATTATTATTATTATTATTATTATTATTATTATTATTATTATTATTATTATTATTATTATTATTATTATCGTTGTTACACTCCGAAACCTTACATCAAATGATATCCGAGTACGAAAACACGCAAACACACAAACTGTTATTTAGGTGTCTGGAAGGTGTGAACACATAAAACACATATACAAGCACAAATAATTGAATGCAAAACACCTACGTTTGTTCGTATAACAACCTTGAAACTTGCTGTAATAGACGCAAGCGTACTTTACGAGGTTGCTGCCGCTGATGGAGGTACGCATCCTTCGATTAATCAGTATCACATTTCAAAACGCCCTTTTAGAATTGGAGTTTGTCGGATAAATCAGAATTGTCAAGAAGTTTACTGGATAGTGTTTATTAGATTTTTTGGGATTTATCCGAAAACACGGAGCCCTAACTGTAGTTTAGCAAGGATATTGGAAGTGAAGGTCAGGGAGGGGAGTGATGATATGTTTCTGGGGAGAGAAAGGAGGAGGTGAAAAGATAAACCATAGAACAGTATAGTAACCATGCGCAGTAGAGCATAGTAAAAGGTGGGAAAGAGAAGTATGTCCCAAGCAGGTTCTACCATAGCATAACTATGGATAGTGCACATAGTATACGCAGGCCCGTAGCCAAGGGCCTGCGCCCCCCCCCCCCCAAAAAAAAAAAATTCGGAAGAAGGGGTGTGTTTTACCGAGAATAAATACTAAAAATAGATGGTTTTCAATATTTTAAACAGGTGCCCCCCCCCCCTCTCCCGAAAAACATTTCTGGCTCCGGGCCTGAGTATACGTATCAAGTGGGTGTGAAAAAGTGACGATTAGGAGAGGCAGTGTTCGCGTGGCATTCAGTGCTCCTCAGAAGCTCTCCCGGCTTGCCGCAAAAACCACTTCGCTGGAAAAGAAACAACCTGGTTGCCAGGTGAAGCACCGGAACCGCTACACGGAATGTGTAGAGGGCGTGATCTACAGCATCCCGCTGGCATGCGGAAAACAGTATGTCGGTCAAACCGGTCGATGCGTGAACGATCGGCTGCGCGAACATAGCAACAATGTTCGCCAAATGAACAGCGGGCACTTAGCCCTTCATTGCAGCACTTGTGACACTGGTGAGTGCAAACCCCTTTTGGAGATGTGCCGAGTGGTGGGGCGATGTGGCTCTCGATTAACGCGTGAAGTTATAGAGGCAGCAGAGATTGCGAGACTTGGCGATAATTGCGTGAGTGTCCCTTCCATTGCCTTGACGGAAAAAGAGGTTCGATATCTGTCCCATGAGCATGACCGTCGCAAGTGAGAGGGGGTGATAACTGTTGGTTGGTAACAACTTTATTGTTAGTCCGGCAGAGCTTTCGCTGACCGGGCCTTAGGTCTCCCACGTGGGGACGTCGAGGCCTTGCCTCACCGCCGCCTCACGGGCCTGCTGGACGGCCCAAAGTTGGTCGCCGAGACTGGGGCTGCGCAATGCAGCGGCCCACCGCGGCGGAAGGGTTGCCGAATTAGCACCTTGTGGGTTTTTTGTACAATCCCAGAGCATGTGGGTTAATGTGGCTACCTCAATACGGCAGACGTTGCATAGATTTGTCGGGTAAGTTTTAGGGTAGAGTCTGTTATACAATGCGGGGTTGGGGTACGTGCGCGTCTGCAGTTGTCGTAGGGCCGCCGCCTGCGTCCTGTTAAGCTTGTCGCTGGGTGGAGGGAAGGTTCGGCGGGCCAGGTAGAAGGACTTGGTAATTTCGTTGTAGCTCGTCAAACGGTCCTATGTTTTTTTTGCAAAAAGTGCTTTGCAATCTTTTTTTGTTGACGTGTCGTTTTTTCTTTATATTCTGTCCCGTTTCGGAGATAAACTTCAGTTGCAAGTTTAGCGCTCTTCTGTAGTTCTTCCTTGTCCTTTGTCCCTTTTTTGCGCTGGTGTCACATAATGGACCACCAACTTGCCCAAAAATGTGCCCTCTTAGGCAGTGTTAGGCTGGGAAGGGGAAGGAGGATGAGAAAGGGTAAATCATGGCATAGCTTTGTGTGGCCTCATATAAAACAAGGGGTGAGGAAGGAAAGAAGGGTAAGGCTAAGGCGAGCGTATAGCATAGCATAGCCATGTATGGTGTACCATATATGGCTATGCTATGCTCCTGATGGGAAGCATCTGGATGGGAAGGAGAAGCGAAGGTGAGGAGGAGAAAACGAAGACCACCAACTTTACTGCTTTTTGAGTCTTCGCGCCACTAGTGCATAGAGCCGCTATTTTTTTAACGAGAATTTTTCTTTACTTTCGGAAAGCCGTAAGTAAACTGTCGATTGGAAGTACTTGGAAGAGACAGAAAAGTACGACCCATCGCCCATGAAACTAAATGTATAGTCGGATAAAGATTATTATGTAATGTTAACAGTGACCATTATTAAGAAGAACTTGGTGTTTATAGTCATTAAGCTTGGCGGAACAATTTTATATTGCTATTAAAACATCTTTTTTAACACGAAAGTGTTTTATGCCGGGGTCCACGAAGACTTCATTGACGTATTTCTGTCACGGATATGACGTTGTTAAAATATACATGAACAGAATATAAAGAACGAAAACAGAAGAAAAATTTACGCGAATTTGAAAGACCGGGAAATCGAACCCATGACCTCTCGGTCCGCAGTGATAGAAACCGGGCGCTTAACCGGCGGCGGAGATACACCATTGGTGTATAAGGAAGCTGCACTACGCTGCACACGCTAGCACAACGCAAGCCACATCAGCGCGTAGAGCTAGAGCGCGTCGCAGATACAGCCTCGTTTGTGGCCTCCAAGATTAACTACAGAAACTTTGTCGGAGCCGATTTCGGTAGCCACACTACACTGTGTTTCAAGTAGGGCCAACGTCACCTATGCGGCATTGATAGGTCGCTCTGATTAGGGAGCCTACATGACCGGCCGTTTTAGGGTGATGTCAGCCTTTGACCCACTACATGCCGCCAACGCACCGCCGCCCGCCAAAACACAATGTTGCCAGACAGCGACGCCACGCTGTGGTGCCATCTTGGTGCCTGCACTGCGTCTACGCCCGGTTCCGTTTAATCATCGACAATACGGCGCTGAACGTAGCGATAGCGTGTTAAACGCTGCCGGTGAAGCCTGAGAATGCCTGATTGCTGCGTACCGCTGTGCAATAACAACAACAGAAAGGGCGCTTCCCAGCGAGCCCGGGCCGACGGCAACTCTAGCTGGCTCAAGTCAAGCGAGACGACTGGGAGCCCACCAGCGCGTCTCGTATTTGCTCTGTGAGTACTGCGTATTTCGTTCACTGTTTATTGCTGCAGGACATGTTATATGTGTTTCACGGTGTTCGCGAATGCATAGATAACCGAAGGTGTCGTTGCTGCGTTCACGCATTGCGAGTAGGAAGCCTACATACGGGACGCGTCTGCGCGTCCGTATGGAGACGCGCTCGCTGGTCGTGAGCTGTTGCCTCGCTTGCGTGATCTCGCGTCAACGTCGCTCAGCGTTATATCGCAAGAGTTTGTTTGCGGGCTGCGAGATTGAATACACGGCAAGTTACTGCTACCCCCCCCCCCCCCCCCCTCTTTCTTTGTTCCGTTTTTCTTTTTTAAAGACGATAGTGTTTCTTGCGATACTTCAACGCAAGAATTTTGGTCTGGCTGTCCGTCTGTCTGTCTGTCCGTAACCTGATTGAGCTACTCGGCCAAAGTTTAACTACTTGCTGAACGCCCAGCCATCTTGAACTGGTGTTCGCCTTCAAACTTGTAAACATTTTCGATTAAAAAGCAAATATTACGCAATCTGAGGCGCAACATCAGTACATAAGTACCAGGTCATGTGTTCCTTTATTAGAAAATACATAGAAACGTAATTCTAAAGACCCCACTGTTTGTTAGGCTGCGCCGAAAATGCGACGCTGTACACAGCGCCTCCTCTATTTTATCAATGCCAGCCAGCTGCGGCCGATTCAACATGGAGTAGGTGCTGTCTGAGGCAAGGCAAAACATAGTAGTACGGCCGGCACAAGACTCGTCTTTCGACGACATTTGGAGCGAAGCACGCAGATACGCGGCCAATTTTTTTTAATCCCGTCTCTCTTCCTACATTCACCGCAACCCTCCAAGGGCATAAATGTGAATAAAGACGTGTCAACAACAACAACTGCTAACCATGCATATCGAGAGTAAATCCAGCCATGGTAGCCTATGTGAACAGCATGAGCGCTTCGCGGAGCTCAGGGGAGGGGCGTTTGGGACCAAAATGGCGGCGCACAGAAAACTATTTGGTGGAAGCCGGCAACAGCGTGCCCCATTACCCGCTGCTTTTGGCTGAGTTTCTTGAAGGCACTTTATGAAGATGTCTCCACCCTAAAACAGCCGGTCATGTAGGCTCCCTAGCTCTGATGCCAGCGTCCGTTCGAATGCTGGCATCGAGGCGCCGTAGTGAAGAGACTACCGCAGCGTTCACTGTCGGTCTTAGTTAGTATCATAATGCCCTACTTCTCTTCTCCGCTCTTAGGGTGGCGGCACCGCCACGACAAACGAAGAACGCAGGTACGGAGCGAAGGAGTGTGAGGTTATAAGGCGCGTCTGAAGGACAGTACGGAAATGCGCCGATGGCGTAGTGTTTTCTTTTTTTTTTTGTGCTAACAGGGGCAGCAGCGTGACAACTAACGTGGGCAGCACCGTGACTGATCGAGCAGCCTAGCGCAAAAACATTGCTGGCAACCACTTCACAGAAAAGTGCTGAGTTTGAGCTGCCTTTTTTTTGTATATGCTGAAAATCAAGGCTCTGGCTTTTGTCTTTGTAAATAAAGTTTCATGTATCCTCAAAAGATTTTGTCTCCCCCCTCTCCCCCCATCCCGGCTGTGGCTTTGGTGCATCCAACCCTTTTCTTGCTTGTCCACCTCGTCAAAGAAGGTGGTTACTACGTTCACCTCAATTCCACACATAATGTCAAATACCTTATGCATTGCAGGCCCAGCTCTAGCCAGAACTCTGTATTAAGGTCGCCGCATGTCTTCCTTCGTTTTATGCTGAAGTGGCGAAGTAAATGCCAGATACCAATGACACTCAAGAAATCTGGCAGAACTGTTTGATCTCCATATAAAAAAAGTAATTGCAGATTGAAAACATGCATACTATAACTGCAGAATAAAAATAGGCAACTGCGCGAACCTGCTAACAAAAATCGCGTTTTTGTTTTCTTTGGAACAGTGCACGACTACACAGATAAAGAAAATAAGGATTGTAGCAAATTGAAGCATGTTGCTTCGGCATCAGGGACGGTTTATAGAGCGAAAAACGCAGACAGAATAGACACGAGCTCTGCACGGTCTATGGCAAAAAAAAAAAAAAAAAAAACAAGGAAAAAACAGCCACAGTACAACACGCGAGGAAATCTACCAGCGTTCGTGTGTATTCCGCGCAAATTTTTTGCTACAAACCGTCCCCGCGGGAGAAAATTGCCAGCGCGTAGCAAAACGTAACGTATGGCATCAGCGAACTGTCCTGTGGCGGTCTGACTCTCCCCGCAGTATAAGTATGCGTCAGAATTGAAGACGAAATAGCCCAATATCACCAGTAAGCGACATTTTGTCTTTAGTCGGCTCATATATGTGCTGCAATTTTCCATTACGCGTCGCACAGAGGCTGCGATTGCCAAGCTTTCGCCTTCCGCGTCGGGGGGAAGCGAGCCATACGAGCCATGGGGGGCGCGCGCCGCGGTGCGGCGGCGGGAGTAGCTATCCCACTTTCTCCGATTACACGCTCTGCGTGCGAATGGGACGGCCGGAGCAACGGCGCGCCGCCGGCTAATCTCGGAGGCCATGCGCTGGCATCAGAGCTAGAGTTCCCTGTATATGCTCCCCTACGGGAGCAGAGTTGCGCATATGTCCGCCATCTTCCTGGCTAGCAACCATAGCTATGTGGCGAAGCCGCACTTTGTTTTTGCAGGCGACTTGCTTAAGCCTGCCGCCGATCGACGAAGCGTGTCGGCGATCGCCAGTCGTCATGTCTGGCGTGCCAACGACCGGCGATGAAAGAAGAAACACCTGCTTTCGGGACTGTGCCACCACAGTACAAAAGCGTTTTTAAGTCTATCCGATAACGCAAAGGCTAGCGTAGTGCCGAATAACATGCGCCGCCGCCGCCACCAAGTCAAGTGGCGCCAGCTATGGAGGATAAAAAACAACTGACTAACACGTAATACATGTCCTTCGAGATTCCGGGAGCGCCCATATCGCCACTCGCTACGCCTACAGCATCGATTATTTGAGTATGTTTTTCGAAAACGGTGCTCAATCGACGTAAATACTTTGCTGTCGAAGCTTAATGACATGAATCTAAAGCAAATAAAAGCACCAGTTCGTAGCTAACGAGCTACAGAGTCCAAGACGGTGACTTGATAGATTCTAGGTGAACGGCAACCGCTTTCGGCGGCGCGGCCATGTTTTCCGGGCGTGGCCTGTGCATCAGCTTCTCCGAAATGCATGGTTGCTAGCGGCGTTTGGAAAACAGATGCGCAACTCTGCTACCTAAAGGTAGCATATACAGGAACTATAATCAGAGCGACCTACCAACGCCGCCTAGGTGACGTTGGCCCTACTCGAAACAAAGTGTAGTGTGGCTACCGAAATCGGCTCCGACAAAGTTTCTGTAGTTAATCCTGGAGGCCACAAACGAGGCTGTATAGGCGACGCGCTCTAACTCTACGCGCTGATGTGACTTGCGTTGTGCTAGCGTATGCAGCGTAGTGCAGCTTCCATATACACCAATGGTGTATCTCCGCCGCCTACTGGTACGTGTGCGATGGCACGGACTACGAGAACTGCTGCATTAAGCGCTGCCGAAAGACAACGGCGTCGACGGGTGAATGTCGCGCAAGTCAGTTCGGTGCAGCGATCGACACACCATGGGGGGAGCGGGGAGGCCTTCGCTCGTGCGCGTCTCAAGCTGAGAACTGTACCTCTCGCGTATGTGAAGTCGAGCGCATCGTGACCCACCTCGCTGCCATACAGACACCGAAGCAGGACCGAAATGATCGTGTCTTCGCCGAGGCGACCCAACAGCAGGACGCTGCTCGCCAACACGACGCCGCGTGCCAAGCACATCCACAGGATGGTCGCTGACCCGCAAATCAAGCACCCTTTGCCGCAGGTGACCGTGAGTTTAGAAAACTATTTAGTGAAAACCCGTTCGGTTTCGCTTGCACGGTTTCCGAACGCTTCTGGTTCATGTGACCAACGAAAATGTCTGCACAACACGTTCAAGGACATGTATTGATGTCATTTTTGGGCGTCATTTACCATCCGCTGCGTCCAGGTGTTACGTAAACTACTTTAGTTACCACAAGGGTTTGCTCATGATCATCGACGTCGGTTGTCGTGATGGAGAAGATGTGCCACCAGGCATCAACATGGGTTCATCAAGGTCTAAGGCTGCCGCAGCCACCAAACACCAATACACAATATACCGGGTGTCCCAGCTATCTTTAGCCAAGGGTTAAAAAATACAATATTTGAGGAGAGTGAGTGAAATCAGTTGAATATTGCTTACAGCTATCTTGCGCACTACAGGCAATTTTTTCTTTTGTAATTGACGAATTTGTTAATTAGAATTAATTTACTAAATTGACAAATATTGACTTTACGCGAGAAATGAGAGTTGCAAAGTTCGAGGGCGTCTTCAGAAACCCCCATGGCATCATTTGCGATAAAGAAAGTTTTACGCGTACCATTTTTTTCCGTGCTGCAAAGAAAGCCCGCGAAATACAAAAAATACCACGTGACTAGCGCATTCGCGCGCCACGACCGTGCTGCTCTCAGCCGTGGTTTGAGCGAACAAAATCAGCTGCGACCACGACCCGCCGGCTGCGTTGCAGCGGTAGGCCGCTAAGTTGATGGTGGTTTCTTGGCCCGTTGCCAGCCAGTTGGCGCGCGTGACTGTGCAAGTTGTGCCGAGCGCGGGCGAAGAAACCACCGTAAACTTATCGGCCTACTGCTGCAACGCAGCGGGCGGTTCTTGGTCGCAGCTAATTTTGTTCGCTCAAACCACGGCTGAGAGCAGCACGGTCGCGGCGCGCGAATGCGCTAGTCACGTGGTATTTTTTGTATTTCGCGGGCTTTCTTTGCAGCACGGAAAAAATGGTACGCGTAAAACTTTCTTTATCGCAAATGATGCCATGGGGGTTTCTGAAGACGCCCTCGAACTTTGCACTGCCGTTTCTTGCGTAAAGTCAATATTTATCAAGCTAGTAAATTAATTCTAATTAACAAATTCGTTAATTACAAAAAAAATTGCCTGTAGTGCGCAAGATAGCTGTAAGCAATATTCAACTGATTTCACTCGCCTGCCTCAAATATTGTATTTTTCAACACTTGGCTAAAGATAGCTGGGACACCCTGTATATCAATGTGCAATAAACATTCAACTACCTTCTGTGAATAGACGTTTCACTTTAGTTTATTATACCGATTCCTGTATCAGAGGGAATAAACCACATTTTTTTTATCGTTTTAGTTGTACAGAAACCCAGCAAAAATATCGAATTGTGAAAAAAGGGGTTGGGGATTCCGGTTTTATCGGAATCGTTCAGAACATGAACGGGTAACATGCTTCTATAAAAGTTGTTGCAGTGGTGTTTGACATTAAAACTACAATTCAATCAATAATTTAAGGCACCGTGGTGGTCGATTTTGCATGTTCGTTAAACTGTCCTATAGTTACAAGGTGCACTAGGTTTAGGGAACCACGCACGGAACGTGTACGACACCAGATAAACAAACCAAACTGCCAACGGCGTTTATTGAAACGAAAGTAAAGAAGGTGAACAGGAGGAAAGGGTTGTAAAAAATTAATTGAAATAAATTTGGGTGAGAGGGTGAAAAAATCATGGCGAAGTGTTATCTGTGGCTGTCGGGGTAGGGGGGGGATGGTAACGTGCTGAACTGGCAGTTACACTGTGATTGATAACTGTTTTTTTTTTGCGAGGTGGTTTGTCTTCTTGGCTGTACCGGTTTGTCTTCTCAGCTACCCAGAAACAAGGATCATTGGGCAAACATCTGAACTCGAGTCAACGAGAGCCAACGCGACTAGAAGCCCTGCAGGAAAGAACCAGGTTTCGCCCTTGGTGGATTTCCAAAACGGAAGCTGCGTACGAAATCCCCCCTAATTTTCAGCAGAACGTTCAAAACCGGACACTGCCTGAACGACCGCCTGCGGGAACACGCCAACAAAGTGAGGAACAAGCACAGTAATAATGTGCCGATTCACTGTGCCGCTTGCGGGCGCTCACCTCTTCTCCGTGATACCAAGGTTGTGCGCAATTGCAAAGACAATCACGCTCAGCAAAATTTTGAAACCTTTACAATGGTGCGCATAGGTTCAAGGTGCGCTAGTGCACCATCAGTAATACTTTCTTGCAAAAAGCTCGGCTTCCTCAAGTAATTTTAATGATCTGTGCATTGCTTTCTTTATTATCTATAACCATGTGGATTTGCAACTATCATCCTTTCACTCACCCCTCACCCACCCGCCCACTTCCCTTTCATAAGCTATATATTTCTGCCCGCACAATAAAAGCTTTGTTGGCGCTGAGCGCCAGTCCTTGTGCGTTCCCTTGTCCGTGTTAAAAAGCACTGTTTTTCTAAATGCACCCTCATGAACAAGCTCGCTTCAAAACACTTCTATGTCATCACGCATACAACTACGCAATTAACACAGGCACGGTTGCACCTCGTAACCTGACTCTCAGTCAAAGAGTATGCATCAGTTTCTTGCCGAACCGTTCGGATAACATCGGTTGCTCGGGATCTGATGTATTTTGTTTGGTTAGGCGTGATTCGACGAATAAAAAAAATTAAAATAAATGTCAGTATCACCTAATTAGCGTCGGTTTTCATAACAACCCTTAAGTTCGGCAGTGATCTAATGTATTCGGAAATTTATGTTGATGGTTCAAAAATGTCGAAGTGGCGTAGACACTTTTACAA
>JALIZH010027224.1:0-20599 GCA_030522465.1 Rhipicephalus appendiculatus
TACAACTGCATGAGTGTTCCCGCTGCCAGGAACTTGATGACAGAACAATTGAAAAAAAAAGGCACAGACATGATGCGTGAAGTTCCTGGCCGCACCAACAGTTATAAACCTGTTAGCACGTCTAGTTGGAACTCTGAGCAAAAACCGCCAGGTCTGCGCGGAACTCGCAGCACAGTCACAGCGAAAGCTGGGAGAGCAGCCTTTCTAGAGCCTTTTTTTTTAAACATTCTTGGGGGCAACTACAACAACCGCACTTGCATGGTACCCACTACGATATAAATCATCATAATTTTTGTGTAGTGGGAAAGCGTCTACTATGCCCGTATTCGTCATTCTTCAGAAAAGCGCGGTACCCGCTACACTCTTGTAACGCATTATGTGCACTTTGTTGATGCTGTGTCTGACGACGATGAAGAATTTTTCCTAAGGCTTTTGTAATGGGTTGGAGCATTGAACGATCCACTCGTTACGCAATTCGATTTGTGTGATGCCCGGTTCTTACTTTACTGTTCTAAAACGCTTAACAACACACGTTAACGCGATTTCTTACCCGACATGAAGCCTGCGTAGGGTCAGTTTGCACCGCAGTTTCCAAGCAGTGGCGTAGCTCAGTGGTAGAGTGCTGGGCTGCCACGCAGAAGACCCGGGTTCGATTCCCATCCGGTCATAGGTGTTTTTTATTTATTTCGTTTTTTTCTTATTTCGTGTGATATTTGGTTACGGACACCGGCGGCGGCGGCGGACAACTACGGCGCAGAAACGACCCTTGTTGTGATCTCATAACAGCTTTCGCTGTAAAAGTGCCTGAAAGCTTCCACTAAGCTGCGCGGTGCTCAATACACCGCGAAGCTGATCGGTCTCATGCTCATTTAGTGTTGTATCTACGCAGAACTTTTGCTTGAACTTTACTTGAACTTGGCTGTAGCGATGTTGAACTTTTTTTTAACTTGACTTGAACTTTCCTCTATACTATACAGCACGCATGCGAGCAGCATCGGAGTCGCGTTCACAGTTAGGTATTCGATATCTTCGTGCTACCGCCGTCTATTCCGCTTCCTTTCTTGGGCATGATATTCTGGATGCGGACGACGCTGCCGTTTCACTTCTCGCAAAGCGGAAACCTTGCTATCTTCCGGCGACCCATGGCTGCATATGGGCAGGCGCGAACTTTTATAACCAGAAACCTTTATAACCACTGGATTTTATAACCACAAAGTAGCACGTGACAGTGGTGTGGCTATGGTAACGCGCGCGCCATTTGGGTGCGGTTCCACCCCATCCATCAAGGCACATACTCGTTTATGATGATTATAGTTTTCTGATAAGCCGAAAAAACTTCTATGGCACATACCCATCTGCTGGGCTAACTGTTGCCTTCTCATTTTTAGTGAACCAGTGGTTAGTATTCAGTATTACCCAACTTCTGTGGCGCATATCATCTAGATTATGATAGTTTTTTGGTACGGGGTAAACAAAGAACATTTGCTGAATGGAGTCGCTGTTAAAAAAAAGAAACTGCAGTTTAGACACCAGCCGCGCTTATAGGCTACAACTGCTGCAGAATTATCACCGTCCCCACTTTGAGGTGTTGCAAGGAATTGGTATTTCTCAGAAATTCATTTCGCTCGTGATAACAAAAACAGCTGTTTCAGAGTTTTGCCGGAAGGGGCACAGCAATCAATCCAAAATCAACAAATATGAATGTTATAAAGGGAGGCCCACAGTTAGCTCCTTTAGCTTTCGACCTAACGTAAATAAACCTAACGAGGGAATAAGGAAGCATATGCAGTTTTTATTTGGCGTCAGTGAGTGAGTGAGTACAAATTTATGAAAAGTCCAGTGCAGACGCTGAGGTTGCCCCGCGCCACCCGGCTACTCCCACGTGGGGACCGGCAGGTCTAGCCTAATGGCCCTGTGTCCCGACTTCTCTCTTGTATTCGCGTTTGCACGCCCAGTTTTCAGACTGATTACGTCCCAAAATTCCGATAATATTAAAGACGCTGTTGTGGCGGACTAGGGAAACTTCCATCCCCTGTGGTTCATTAACGTGCACCTAAATCTAAGCAGACGGGCCAATAACATTATGCCTTCATCGAAAGGAGGCAGCAATGGTCTGGATTTGATCCCGGGACTTTGTACTTTTTTGTAGTTATTAATGCAATTTTTCAGCAGGAGGTCCCATTTCGTCATATGCTACGGGACCAACTTCTCGATGCATACCCCCAAGAGTAATAGCTGGTTATGAGGAAAAAAATTCAATTCAGTGATTCATGGATTGAGGATTGATGGAAAGGCGTTCGAAGATACATAGAAAACATGGCGTTATTAAGTGAAAAGCTAAAATAAATGAGCCTACCATCTGTACACAATCAAGCGATTCAGGGCCGGATAGACAATTTCATATTGATGTCTGGCAACACACGTGTCACCATACTTTTGAAAGTACGCTTCGGGAATCCACGGAAGTGACGCCAGGATAATTTTACTGGAGGGGGCGGGGGGGGGCAGCTACGACAATTCAGTTTTTTCAGGGCGCAATAAGGAGCATACCGGCTAACTTGTGTTACCTTTTCGGCGCTCTCAAGAGGTGGCAAACTTGAGGCAGACGATACTAAAGACGATACTAAAAAAGATGATACTAATGTACCTCCAAATCGTAAAAGTCTGTGTCAGTAATCTGCACCGGTCTTTCCGATACCGTGCACTCATTTTGTCATCTGACCATGCGTGCTGTAGGAAAGGCCTGCTGGTTACATTTAAGACCGTGCAAGCTACTAAGCATAGCACCATTATTTACGTTGGCAACCCATCCCCAAACATTGCTACGCTGCTGCGAGGGGAATGTCTCGGCAAAGTGAAACCCCTTGAAGACGCACAAGTAATGGACGCACTCGATGACATGCACTGTCCCACTTCCATTACGCTCAGTGCTATTTGCAAATCCAATTCGTGATCCACTGATTTGGTTCCCCCATTGCTGACAACTTTACGCCGGTCCACCGTTTCCAGCTTGTACGCCTGTGGTCTAATTTTGGTTTTTTGATGGCGCGCAATTTTTTTCTTGGCCGCACATCCCCCCGTGGCGCGCCGCATCGACACCGGCCCGCAAACACCAATAGGGCAACGTCAACATCCCGTATTTGCTTCAGAACGGTTTGTAATTAACGAGCAATTCAATGACAGACTTCAACGCGATGTTACTCCACCGTCCAACGAACCCGCGGTATCTCCTGCCGTGCGTGTTGAGAAGAAAGACGCTTCTGTACGGTTCTGTGTGGACTACCGACGACTCAACAAGACCACTAGTAAGGACGTTTATCCGCTACTGCGAATGGATGACGCGTTGACAGCCGGTAATGAGCACAATTCTTTTTATCTCTCGATTTGCGCTTAGGGTATTGACTGAAGACGCCCTCCTACACACGGCCTTTGTAACGCCCGATTGTTTGTAGGAAGTTAACTTCGTGCACAACCATACAGTCAAATGCAATGCTATAACGCTACATTTCGTAAATACATATACACAAGACACAACACCATTGTAATTTACTTTTTTTTCTTTGACATTATATCATTTCGGATGCGTTTAGATCAAATGAGCACTTCTTTGATTGTGCCTCTGTGAAAGCGACATCAAATCAGTTCTGTTTTTCGAGGCTCCAGTGTGACATGTTATTGTTTCAGGTGGGGCGCACGCGTTCAAACCATCCCATGAAAAAAAACCATACTGCCCCGTCGAGTATGTCAAGGATGGTGCCCTAACAGCAGCAACTAGATAAAGCTGCACAGAAGCTTTTCGTTTTCCATTGTAACATCTTGCGTACAAGCAATTGTTAATATAGGCGGCTCTTGTTACACGTGGCTTATTTTTGCGTAAAAAAGGCAAAACTTTCTCTCATATTCACTGCAATCTAACAGCCACCCGCATATGAACACCGCAATAATATACACTGTAAACGCAAACTAGCCGAATTGGGCGTTTTAAGGGCTTAATACTACCTTCACGTGGGACCGTACTCCCTTAGGGAGTATTAAGATCGGTGTAATAAAGTTCTGCGTCCTCAATTTTACTTCCTTGAGAAATTATGGGGATAAAAGGTGGAAGAAAGGAGGTAAATTCACGATCTGACGCCATTTTTTCAAATGGAGTTCAAGGACAGAAAACTCCTATTTCACTTTCTCGGGCATATCTTCCATTTATTTTATCCGAAGCTATAGTGCCTTCAGTGCTGGCGTGCATGTATGCAACTGCGCGGGCGAAAGAAGTGTTTCTCAAAGTGCTTAATAAATTAATGAACGTGCTAATCAACGATTTCTTCGTCTCGTCCACTGATGCACATTGTTGTACGGAATGCACACTACCGCTGGGCTCGGGTTCACGATGCATTTCGACCACAGAATGACTTCGCTTATGTTGTTTTACCATCAAATCGAAGTTAAACTAAAAGTAGGAGCGTGTACACCCTCGATGTGGCCTATCGGCACCGCATGCACAGTCAGTATACCCTTTTGGATGACGAATTGGGCACAGGCGGTGTGCCTCAACTCACGGAATAAGATCCGGTGTTGAAAGAACCCGGCGAAAAAAAAAAGAAAAAAGAGAAACGAAAGAAAAAACACGACTCTCCTCAAGCGGCTGCTCTGAAAGGAACGAAGCGCCTTTGACCTTCGAACGGCGGCGATAAGAGCGGAACAACCATCGCACGCATGCGCGCGCGAGGGGAAAAAAGAAAGCAAAAAGAAAGAAACGCAAGAGAGTCGCGAGAAACGCGAGAAGTTCCGAAATGACAGCGGGTGCCACCGCAGGCTGGCCCCAGCGGCGTGCGTGAGTGATAGCGAAGCGAAGCCGTCATGGGATAACGTCGGTTTTGTGAAGGACGCCTTTCAACTACCCTGCTATGCGTCGATCATGTGTGCACATTTCATGCCGGCAGCCTTACTGTGTTCTCGTCGCGGGACGTGAAATGCGTGGTTTGACGACAGTGCAACATGCACTGCGTGTGCAATGGTGTGGCAATGGCCAGGTGACTCAAGCGAGCAGCAGCTGAAGGGCGCGCCGCGTTCGCGGCACATTCAGGAACACAAATGGTACCTAATACTTATGTTTCCTCTGTTTGCGCGACCTTGTCGCTTGGGCAGCAGTAGGTGCTCTTCTGCACATTCCGTCGCGTCAAAAGTGCAATGAAAAGCGAAAAAAGAAAGGTCATTAAGCTCACATAACATTATATAGGTCGGCATTTTAAGGGAGTACTCACTCAAACTCGCTCACCACAATTTTTTTCAGCCTTTGCACTCACTCACGTTCACACTCACGTCCACTCACACTTATGAGTACTCACTCACGTTCACACTCACCTCCACTCACACTCATGAGTACTCACTCACGTTCACACTCACGTCCACTCACACTAATGAGTACTCACTCATAGGCGTGCGCACGAGGGGGGCAGAGGGGGCGGCCGCCCCCCCTAGTCCCCTAAGAACCTGAGAGGGGGGGGGCGCAAAGTCTGCCCCATACATTGACTTAATAGGGCAGGGGGGCGCTGCGACGAACCTTCGCCCCCCCTGAACGGTAACCCTGTGCACGCCTATGTACTCACTCATACTCAACTCACCACATTCAAATGAGTGTGAGTGAGTGTGAGTTGAGTGCACTCATGAGTGAGTGTGCCGAGCTCCATAGGTCGGCACCTTAAGGGAGTACTCACTCAAACTCACTCACCACAATTTTTTTCAGCCTTCGCACTCACTCACATTCACACTCACGTCCACTCACACTCATGAGTACTCACTCACGTTCACACTCACGACCACTCACACTCATGAGTTCTCACTCACGTCCACACTCACGTCCACTCACACGCATGAGTACTCACTCATATTCAACTCACCACGTTCAAATGAGTGTGAGTGAGTGTGAGTTTAGTGCACTCATGAGTGAGTGTGCCGAGCTATGCATAACAACAATGTGTGATACGTGTTTCGAATTGGCTGACCGCTTGGCGTGGCCAGCCAACTCAAGCGAGTGCGCCTTAAAACTGAATGTTTGTACGACATAATTTCCTTGCTTGCGATAAAGCATGAATGAAGCAGTGCTTCCAGGGAGTATACACTTAAGCAACAAAAAAAAAAAAAGACAGCTGTTATCACGCGGTCATGTGGTAACACATGCATTAAGGCCAGATTTGTTTTCTATTTATTCTGTTCTCATGCGCAGATTATGAGCAAGTAAGAATACTTTTTGACGAAAATTTTGCATTGTGCACTTTGTCCGTCTCCAACACAAAAGTTAAATTGCATATCAAGGCGCATTGACATCATGAGCTTGTATACATTTAGCTAGAAAGAATAAGTCATGTTAATGACAGATTATGATGGCCATATGATGTGTAAGACATGTGCTTAATTACAGTGTGTTTGCTGAAGCACATGCATTTTATGGTATGGTCACTTCATTTGTCACATATCAGCACTAGAGCTTGCCAAGGTTACATGTTCATATTTATGGAATTCAGGAGATGTGTCACTTGTGCAAGGCTAATTTAATCACATTGATATAAGTCAGTTGAATCTGTTGAACCTCGTTGTTGAATCACCTTGTTCCTTCCCTCTGGTTATTTTGTTTTACTTTTTGTTGCCATAGTGTTTATGATCAGCACACAGTATTCTGACTGTTGACACAATTTCTGACAAGGTAAACAGGCTGGTACTTTGTCCACGTCTTCTGTTGTCGTCATTACATATGAACTGTTTAATTTTGCCATAAATCAATACCAAGTCGCCCAATCTTCAGTCCTAAACAGAACAACAGAACAGCTGTGGTTGATGAAGAAGATAGTGTTCCATGTGTTGTAAGTGATAATAACTGTTGGTGCGTAACATCCCAAAGCCACCACACGATTATGAGAGGCGCCGTAGTGGAGCGCTTCGGAAAGATAGACCACCTGGGGCTCTTTAACACGCACCTAAAGCTAAGTACCTGGGCCTCAAGCAGTCACGCCTCCATTGAAATCCGTTTAACTCCAAGGTTAATCATACTAAAATTTGCACCCCTTTACACTACAATGCTAACTTCACTGACAGCTAAAACTACTCGAATGATGGTACACAGGACAAAAGTACACTTCTGGTGCTCTTTGGCATTTCATTACAGTTGTGTACTTTTTGCCCTCTGTACTTTAAGTGAAAAGTTCACAAGAAACTACTTAGCAGCATCTCACTATTGCAATTGTTTCGTGTTCTGTTTAAAGGTCTGCAATAGTATAGTCAAGTGTGAATCTTTGCCAAGACATTCATATTTCTGGATATGAAAGCTTAATGGACTTCTTTTCTATTATTTTCAGGAAGACATTTCTGGCAAAGCTGCAAGAGTTGCTCACGCACTTGTTTGTGTACAAGACACTGTATTGTGGGAACACTCCCCTGTGCCTCACTCTACACTAACGAGGACCTGAAGTGTAATGCAAACCACAGAAAATATACACACTTAGTGCAAAAAAAAATTACAAAAATAAAGAACCATGCACTCACAGAATGAGTATGAACGTGACTAAAAACGCCATACACGTGTTAAATTTCAGTTGCTAGTACTGCGTTGTCCTGTTCGCTTCATTTCTATTTCTATGTGTGTTCCTGTTTTGTTTTCACTGTTTAACTATGAACTCAATTCCTGACTGCTTTACAGGCTCTATAGATTCGTGGTCAAATTCTATTCAACCACATGGCATAGCAAGCCCTAGGATCCAATATGCCAAGCCACCAGCCACTACTTGTAGGAAATGTTTAATTTTAGGCATGTGACTGCCTAATTTCAAGTTGACTTTGCAGCCATGGTAGTGGTATTAACTTTCAATGCGGTAATTATGCGCAAGCCATGAAGTGAGGAATTAAAGATGAAGAACTTTTAGGTTGCTGATGACAGTGGCTGGCATGGGAATATTGTAAACATAGCTGTAGTAATTATGTATAATAGAAGTATTGGTATATTGCAGTTGTGTGATAATGGCGACAAATTCCCAAGTATATTTCTGGAAAACTGCATTCATTTTCCGATATTTGTGAGTAAGTATGTGCAGCCAGCCATATATGAATGCAATGTTATCATTTTGCTGGCATGGCTGAATGCCTTTACAAATTGTGGTAAGTGGATCTACAATCAACACCACAGCTCTATTTTGGACTTTTCTGCAGAACACAGAACTGTATGATGATGTGTGACATGTTTTGATGCCATAGGGCAAACTAATTCAATTAAAATCTACAACATGCCTCCCTGCTTGGTTGCATATTTCTTAAAAGTAATGCTAGTCTTAATGTACTAGCTTAGTTGCCTTCATGTGCAGGCTGACACCAAGTTCCTTGTAGATCCCATTTCTCTGGATTGTGTTTACATACTAGCACTGTGAAGTGCACATGTCGGTGTGCATTATGATGAGATTTGCCACACTACTTTCATGTTGCTTTACTGTTGTGAATTATATATAGTGCTTGGGCTGTACTGTATATGTTCTTAGTGTTTTGTATTGGGTGCAGGTTCTGTGCAAGATGGAAATATACATTTGCTTACACTGACATGAGAACTGCTACTGTTTTGATTCCAGTAAAATATTGCGAACACTGTTTTTCTTATCATTCTTATCACGGCTGTTTCGTTGAAGAAGACGGCAATACTACATTTTTTTTATTCTTGCTACATCATCTGTGCAAGAGTGCCACATACAAATGGGCTTTCACAAGGGCGGAGTGCATGTGCATTAACTTTTTTATTTAACGGGAGACCTGTCACCGCTAATTTGTGGTGGTTGTACTTAACATTGTGGCATGCTTACGCATTCCCTTTAATGCAGTTGTGTGATGTTAAACAATGAAGGTTAATTAGTAAGATTGTAGGTAGTCTCCGAGTGTGAAAGCGACTAAATACTGAATTTGAGTTAGAGAATCACTGTGTGCCCCGCGAAAGTGCGAGTTGCGAATAAGTGCTAATTGTGGATGTAGATTATCGTTCAGCTACTCTGAAGGCGCTGCTGCACCTTCGTTTGGCTCGCGAGAGCACGCGCGCAATAAATGCACGTAGTGTAGGCGCGTTACAATGTCCTTGTAACTCGGGCATCTGCATAGGCGTGCACACGGGGGGGGGGGGGGGGGGTGAGAGTCGGCCCCGTGCATTGACTTTATAGGGAGGGTGGGCGCAGCGACGAGCCTTCGTCCCCTCCCACCCTTCCACCTGTAGAGGCACCCTGCGCAACCTTGTGGGCATCTGCGTGAGTAACTTTTATATGCTATGGGAGTCGCAGCGGTGAGCGCGCCGGTGGATGAAGAGAACGATGGACACAGGCACGCTCGCGGCTCGCGCTTAGGGGCCGCTGACAGTCAGTCGCGGCAGAGTTTTGAAATGATAAAGATGTGTTGCTCAGTGTTTCGTCCTCGTCTCTGGGGGCTTCCGTGCGGCGGAAGGCACAGACCCCATCAATGGAAACACAGGCAGTCTCGTACAGCTCGGAACACGCCCCTGCCATGGGACGCGTGCAGCTCGCGGCAGAAACGAAAATAGCTCCACATCATACGCCCATGGAATGCACATATGTTCGGCCATCTAGGATACCTTTTGTTACGCTGGTATCCACGAATTTCGGGCGAGTGAAACAGCGTCGAAGTACTCAAGAGGGCACACGTTTACAATTTTTCTAGCGGCACGACACGACGAACCGAATAGTTCGAAGCTGAAGGTGTTGACCTTGGCCTTCGTGACGCCCCTGAGTTTATGTACTGGCCTTGCGAAAGCGCGAACACATGCCGATGCTACGAAAACAAATGTTTGAGGTGGCGCAGACAGGTTAGTAGCCGCTTTGTAGATATATACCCCCGTGAAAAAGTACGCAAGCTAGTGGTGGCGCTGTGGTGCAATGGATATGATGTTTGCTTTCAGTGCGTGTGGTCGCGAGTTCGATTCCTGTGTCGTGCGTGCTTGAATACATGTCATATTTGTGCATGAGTACATTAATGTCCATTTTCTAATATGTCCTAGCGATGAATAGTTGCAAGAAATGTCTCTGAAACGCTAGTATAGTGCCTGAAATACCTTTTTTTTTCTCGCCCTCTCTCGGGCCGCGTATAAAGGGGCGTTTTAAAAGCTCTCTAAAGAATCAGAAAAACTTCCAATGATCTCCGTTCAAGCCCCCGAAATGAGTTTAAAAAAACACCAAAGTTACCTCCTAAATTCCCTCTTTTGACTCCATTTACTTTGTAAACAAACCTTGTTAAGCCTTGTGCACCGCAAATCGACTGTGTATCTCAAAAACGGAGCTGTTTTATCGGCAGTATATGCTTAGCGAAGCCTCATTACTCAAATCTAAATCAAATACCAGCATTATTTGGGGATGAATGAGTTTAATAATGCAGGCCGACGGCTAGAAAGATTCGAAGTGGACGGCTCTCGCTTCAACAGGCACCGCCATCTTGCCTTGCGTACCCCCCCTAAAACCTCCTTTGGTAGGGGGTTTTGCGTAGTACCTTTAGGATGCAAGTTAAGAGCCGGGCCCAAAACTCCCAAAAAGGCTCAAACCCGTTTGCTGTGTACGACCACTTCTGAAAAAAAAAAAAAAGATTAGCCCTAGCGACCCTTGTCCGCAACGATCACTGGCGCTAATCTTTTCCTGTGTGATCAGCAGGCACCTCTTATTCACTCAAAAAAAAATTTAAACGTGCTTCTGGGTGACGCAGTTAGACAAGAAGTTCGCAATATTTTAGTTTTTAGGCTGTGATCCGGCTGCGCTTTTTTGTTATTATGGGCGTTTTGCGCTCTGCGTGAGCGGGTGCACCGTACACATTGTCTGTAGAAGTAGTACTTTGCACAGCCGCTACCTCTGTTAATATAATAGCTGTTTGGGTTTATGTCTGAAAACCATCATTAACGACGCTTTTGTAAAGGACTCCGGAAATTTCGACCCGTTCGGGTTCTTTAACGTGCATCCAAACTTATGTATACGGTTCTCCAGCGTTTTCGATATGCTGCCGTCATGGGCGTCATCTAGCGACCTTCGGGTTATCAGTCGAGCGCAATAGCCACCCCACCACCCCCACGGGTGCCACTTCCTTCGTTCCAGGCGGCTGACTCTTCACCAAAACAGTACATTAAAATTTCATTTTAATGTACTTTGTAATGTACATTCAGTAAGCGGACGTACCGCTTAGCAAGAAAACAAATCAGTGCTCGCGAAACTACAATATAAATTTCCCGTACAACGACACGGGCGATGTAAACGAACATCACGGTAAAATGAAGCAATCCGCGCGATGGGTAAGATGAGTTCATCCGAGTACGAAGGCGATTTCCGTCGGAGAACGGTGAAAAACAACGCTCGTAGCAGCGCTCATGGTAAGATTCTCCTTTTGTAATTCAAAGAACAAAAAAAAAAGATATTAGGAATGCGATTCTTTGGCCGGTTGTTGTGTTGTTCATGTCGAAAAAGCCTCCGACCAGCCAACCACCCCACCTCTCCACTGGATTCATGAACCCTGCCACATTTCACTGTTCGACATTATAAGCGAAGCTCACTGGCATGTGTATTTTCGATTCCGCGATTTGTTATGCATCAGCGCAGGCTTTCGAAATAAAAAGTTGCACAAAAGGAAAATTGCGGACAGAAGAAAGGACAGAGGTCTGTCGTGTCTTCTTTTCTGCCCAGCCTTTTTCTGTGCTCTGAATACTTCAACAAATAAATGCCTACGTAAGTAGCAAGTCGTTCCCTCTATTGTATAATTTCAAAAGAAAAATGCTGGGAATAAACTAGAAAATGAGCTGAAAAAAATGCGTATGCCTAGTATATTAAGGAAACTATGGTTAATATATTTGATAAATCTCTCATGGAAATCGCTTATAACTGGAAAGTGTCGCGAAAGGTGTCTCCGCAATAGCTTCAACGCAGCCAGTTATAAAAAAAAACTTGCACAGTGGGCCCTGAAGAAAAACAATCAAGAACACTTACCCTATCGCGGAAAATGGGGACATGCTAAGCATGCCGTGTGCATGCTTAATTTACTAACGTTCTTTCTTTCAAAGATATTGCACAGTGCTCTATCCTAACTCTTTCATTTCTCGATACCGAGAATAGAATTTTCGTCCCCCCGTGTTTAGAAGGCCAGCACTTCATCTGCAACAGGCAGCAAAGACAGTCATGCGTTCATATTCAGGCAGCAATGAAATGTGGCAAAGCGAAATGGCTAGTCACCTTTATGAAAAAATTCGGCAGATCCCACGTACCTTGGGAATCGATGTTATCCGAAGCATGCGGATAAAATGTGACTGCGTTGTAATTTTTTCGTATTGAGCGATACGTTTCGAAATGACGCTAAACATATATTCAAACGTTGTATGCAGAGATATATGTTGAACAGTATTTTTCAACTTATGTCATTTTCAACAATATCATATATTTTATATAACCAGTTGTTAACAGTTGTGTAACGATGCCAACACCAACATGGCTATTCGCCACACCATATGCGGTAAGCGGATATGTAGCGCTTGTGCTCGCGAGAATGGTAGCCCTGGGCACTGCTACATAAATCAATTTCAATGGATGGTGCTTAACTACAATTGACGTTAACCCGACGTGGCTGCTGCATCATAGGAGTACATATGTAATGTTTATTAAATTGGATGTCCAGCACTGCAAGCACAACAAACCTTTCACGAACATTAGAGTCTTTTTCAAAAGCAGTTCCAAAACCTGGCGTGGCTCTGTGCTAAGAATACTTGATTGCCACGCAGAATGCTTGGGTTCTATGCCTGCTGGGACCGTGACATTTATTCTTTGCATTCGTCGGGTCCACGCTGCCGGTGTCAGCTTTTTAAATGCGAAGCATTTCTTAGCGAACTTAGGCGACCTTGAGCGTATCTATCTATCTATCTATCTATCTATCTATCTATCTATCTATCTATCTATCTATCTATCTATCTATCTATCTATCTATCTATCTATCTATCTATCTATCTATCTATCTATCTATCTATCTATCTATCTATCTATCTATCTATCTAGCCGCCTACGACTTTGTGCTCTCCTGTCCGTATCGTTAATGGTATTTATACCAAATCTGGTATGGCACAACATGACTGTATGACGAACATAAATGGCTGGTCATATCATGAAAATCATCAATAACTTGTCATGAAAAGTATCATTCACATGCCACGCTCATGGCACGCTTGTGGACGAACTTGATATACACCAAACTTGGTATTGAGTGACATCACTGCATGACGAACATAAATCACAAGTGGTAGTATGGAAATCATGACATGCCATGTGCGACATGACTTGCATGCCACGCTCATGGTGCGCACGCGGGCGTTTCGTTAGCTTGATATACAGCAAATTTGGTATTGTATGACGTAACTGTATGACGAACATAAATGACAAGTGGTAATATGGAAATCATGACTTGTCATGTGCCACATGACTTGCATGCCACGCTCATGGCGCGCTCGCGGCGGTTTCGTTAGCTTGATACACACCAAACTTGGTAATGAGTGACGTGACTGAATGACGAGCATAATTGACAAGTGGTAATATGGAAATCATGACTTGTCATGTGTGACATGATTTGCATGCCACGCTCAAGGCGTGCTCGCGGCTGTTTCGTTAGACTGTTCGCACCCCGCGCGAAATCTTCACAAAACAATCTAATAAATCGCGAAGCTTCTCGAACACTGAAGCGCGGTCTGCGCCGAGCAATGCTTACAGTTTTTGTGGGTGTAAACCGGATGCAGCAAAAAGCGAAACAAGAAATGCACGATGTAATATCGCGCGAACAACAATCGAACACCAATGAAATGAGAAAAGAGTTTGCGCGTATTTCCTACGCAATTTTCTTTGAGTGAGAACATGGTTTCAAAAATCCCCGCATCTCTACGAAGTGAATCATGACGAGTGAGCGAAGCTCTGGGTATCGTATGGGCGAGTAACCGTTCGTTACCCGAGTGTTGCCCCATATAATGTAAAATTAGTGACATAAAGTGACATAAAGTTAATAAAGAGTCGACGACAAAGCGAGATCCTGAGGTCCCTAATGTCTACGTTGAAGTCGCCGACTAGTATAAAGGGTTTCTGCGTGTAGATGTTTTATATTGTTCTGGCACAATGATGATTGATGTTCGTCCATTGTAAACCTTTTTTTTATTCACATAGACACATATCGTTCGACTATAGCAACGGTTTTTCTATATACCTTGCCAGGGGACAGTAAGAGTCGACAACACAGCTAGGTCCTAAGGTCCATAATGTGTACGTTCAGGTCGCCCACTGGTATAAAGAATTCGTGCTTGTAGGTGTTTTATATTGATGGTCACAATTATGATTGATATTAGAGCATTATTAAACCATTTTTTGTGATATGGTTTCACTGATGATTGCTTAAGTGTTGGTGTTTTTACGGTGTTGTGGCCTTATATTTTGTTCTGGTTAACAGCCTTTTATTTTGTCCTTGTTAACCTTTTCTTAACCATTTACACGGTGCTGTGCCATGACGGACACCATGGACGTGGACGTAGACGGGCAAGCCTCGACTTTTAGGTGGTTTGCGCCTAAATGTACAGCCTGGCGGGCTAAGTGGTAGTGCATCGTCGGAACAGTAGCGCAAGAAATCACACGGATGACCACAGATCAAAAAGAATCAAGGCCTGATATTCCGAGTTATGCACTACCAACTAGCCCGTCAGTCTATTCTTTTAAACTCCATCTCTAGATCGTTGGGCTCTTTGAACTGTCTGGCCGTCGACCCAAGTGGCTGCATTGGCTGCTGTCGCCTCGTGCCGCTCGCGCTCACTGCCTTTCTGCATCCAAAAGACATCCTCCCGGAAGGTGTTATTCTGCTGTTTGGTGGTTTCGCCCCATCGATCGGCCACGGCAGGGACCTCTGCAAGATTTTGAACGCCGAGTTCCAGCGACAGGCTCGAGTATAGAAGGAGGCGCTCTTCCTTCTTGTACACCAGGCCCCGAATCCAAGCCGAGCACGAGCACTGTAGTTGGAATGCTTGCAAATTCTTCACACCTCAACTGATGCCTTGGGGCAGCAGGCGTTGCAATCCCTGTGATCTTACATTCCGAGGCAGACCTCTCGCAGCTAGAATTCCATCTACACGGTGGGAGGCGACCATCTATTAGACCAAGTAAGCAAGGTTTTCAGCCAGTGCCCCCAGTTCGCCGTACAGCCAAGCAAGCCGCCACTGGAGCTTCTGTCCTTGGTGAAGCGGGTAGGCAACAGTGCCCCAGAAGCTGATGTCGAACGTTGCATCTCGGAGGATGTGGACATTCTTACATGGTGCACTCCAAATGTCGGTAGGTAAGGTCTCAGTTCCACAGTGAACTTCATCAGGAAGAAGTCTTTTAGATGCGAAGGCATCTTATGCTCGGGGCTCTGTCCGTCCCTCCCCCGTCCCCCCGTCCCGCGTCCGGCCACTTTCATGAAGTAGGGAAGCACCCATTAGGTGAACCAGAACACTGTAGTAATATGAAGGCTGCCAACCCAATCACAGTCATGAGAGTCATGGCCGAGACCACAGAGAGGCTGCTTAGCAATGGCTAGGCAGGTGGTGTCTGTCGCCCAGGTTGACCCCATTCCCTGAGTCATTGCCGAGAGAACAGAGAGGCTGCTTAGCAATGGCTAGGCAGGTGGTGTGTCGCCCAGGTTGACCCCATTCCTTGATCTTGCTTGCATGTGTTTGGAGGGGGCTCAGTCCGTCCCACACCACCACAGCGCATGCACGTCCCCTCCCCCTCTCTCTCTTACGCTCACCCCCCTTTCTCTCTCCTCTAGGAATCCTCTACTCTACGGAGCGGCCCCCCGCGTTCCACAGCGCATGCGCGTCCCCTCCCCCTATCCTCTGCTACGCTCACCCCCTTTCTCTACTCTAGGAATCATCCACTCAACGGAGCGGCTCCGGCGTCCCACAGCGCATGCGCGTCTTCTCCCCCCTCTCTCCTCTAGGAATCCCGCGTCCCACACCCCCACAGTGCATGCACGTCCCCTCTCTCTCCTCTCCTACGGTCCCCCCGTTCTCTCCTCTAGGAATCCTCTACGGAGCGGCGCGCACGACAGGTGGTGTGACAGCTGCATACTCCGCTGGGGGGTGCCACGGTATACGTCGGTATAAAAATGACGGAGCGCGTGTCCAGTCGGAGTCTTCTGTCTCTCATTGCCCATTAGCAGCGATTGATATGTTCCAGTAGGAAACACCGCTCCATCACTCCGTGCTTTGCGCCTCCCCAGTTTTCTGTCCTGCGCAACGCTGCGATGAGCACCAGCGTCAACGCCACCGCCAGTGTTAGCGTTAGCGCCCGCTGCTTCACATCTACACATGGTTCCCTTTAGCGGGAGATGGTGTAATTTTTTTTGATGTCCAGTTACCATGACGCCATATAATTTTTAAACGATAATGCTAATGGCATGATGACAGCCTTTTCGTTATATATAAATTATTTCAATTATTTGATTCCGCAAGATGAATTCATCCAATGCGTGGAAACCTCCATTGACGCTCATGGTGTCGTAAAGTTCCAGAACGAAGCAGGTATTGCTTCTGACAAGTTCTTACAACTTCTTAGGTTTTATCTTTCTTCAACGTTCGCCTCTTGGGGTGACTCAGACTTTATTCAAAGAACTGGAGCTTCAATGGGCTCTTGTATTGAGACTTATTTAAGCCACTTATTTTTGTCCCATAAGGCCCGGTTAGTGCGCTCTCGGCTGGTGGGAATAGGCGTAGTAAAGATACACCGCCATGCAGATGACTACCTGGTTTTATTAACGCGAAAGCGTTAAAGAGCTCGTTTCGCAGAAATTCAGGCGTCGGTGTCGGTGTCGGCGTCGTTGGTTGTGAGCGAAAAATCATCATCTTATCCGTGACCGAAAAATCGAGCACGATGCAAATAAAATAAATAATAAAAGTCACGCCATATCCACTACGTGAATGATGATGAGTGGGCGAAGATCGATCGTTTTCGTCCATGGCAGAAAGAGGATGTGTGGTCAGGAACGCGCTTATACTTCATGGTCATCAGCGTCATCGTCATCGTTATCACGTGGAGTGGGTACATTCCACTATACTGCAACGCGCTTATACTTCATCGTTATCACGTGGAGTGGGTACATTCCACTACACGTGGAATGTACCCAATGTAGATGTTCAGATGGAATACCAACATGCCCAGGCTCACGTTCTTGCATGTTAGGATGGAAAGCCGAGGAAAAGCGTTTGTTTGTTCATTTGCCAGTTTGTTTGTTTGTTTGTTTCTATCCTGAAGCCCAGCCTCCTTCGTCTTCGTCTTTCAGCGCTACATCCAACATGTCCATATTCCAACTAACCCTAACTTTCCCTCATTGTTTACTATTTCGTTTCATTACTTCATTTAGGCTGACTGCTCAATCGCACAATACTTTTTTTTGCCATTGAATCTTAGCGTAGTTTAGGCTTCCCAAGGCTAGCACAACTCCATTGCTTACATTTTTCATTAACTAAACACTTTTTCATTTATTCTTACCGCACTACCTTCCACTTGAACATTGGCCTATGCCCACTAGCGGGTGCGCGCCACTCTTGTGTGCAGTCATCATCGACAATCACTGCGCGTGTCGCGCGCTTCAACGTATTCTTGGTTCGCATCCACCAGCGCTAGACCTGCATTGGTGTCTCTCTTCGCTTCTTGACTAAAGCTCAGGGCTAACCGGAACTTCCATCGCAATGAGTGAGTTCAATGCTTTCCACGGAGCACGACAGCAGTGCTTCCCTCCCCTTAGATATGTCCATTGAGCTAGGCAATATGTCGCCTTTAGTGAGATTGGTTATCTGACCGCTTTTGGGGAGTGTGGACCCCGTGAGGTACCTTCCCTTTAGCCTACATTCTTAAAATGTACTTGTAGTCTTTCACTATTAATGCCTATAATTGACCTCACCAGATTTTTTAAAACAAAAGCCTAACAGAACAAGTCGGCGTATAATTTTTAGGCCGGAAATGCCATTAGAACCCTTTTCAGCGACCTTCAATTGATCTTTACCGACTCCCTCGAGAGATGACGCCAGGCTACGTGACCACAAAAGCAGCGTCGAGCATGGCGTTGATGGTGCTTGACCGATGCGAGACTTGCAACGGCTTTCAGTTGATGCAGATGAATGCTGGAGTTTGCGCTAGTTTGCGCGTCATTCTAATGTAGTTGCACTGAGCGAAAGACGCGAAGGACAAACGACAAAGAGAACTGGACAAGTTCGTTTTGTCGTGTTCTTAAACAATCTGTAGGGGGTCGCGTATAAAATTCCCCTAAGTTCCAACAAAATGTCTGCGGCTAATCTAGCATTTGTATAAATGATCGCCTACGACGACAGCATGCCTCGTCATTAATAAATGGCACAGGTTCGCATGAGTCACATCATTGTAAAGAGAACGCGTGTTGCCCTTTGCTGGATAACAGAGGCTTTTTATAGAAAAGCGGAGACAAGGTTTTTTTCGGAAACTAGCAGAGGCTCTGCGCATTAAGAAATTCGGAGACTAGTACACATTTTCAGCAGATAGTATGTGGTTAAGCGCGGCGCATGTTTTGTAAGCTCTTTTGCCGTAACATTATGCGCATGCTTGTGGGTTGAAAAAGCTAGGCATCGGAATAATAAAATTCACTTGCGAGATGACAATACTATCTGGGTTCCTTCGTCCCAAAACAACAATGTGATTATGAGGGACGCCACAGGGGAAGGCTCCTGAAGTTTCGACCATCTGGTGTTCTTTAATATTACATAGAACTCCCATTGCATAGAACTCTAGCATTTCCCCTCCATCGAATTGCGACCACCACGGTCGGGATTGAACCACAGATCTTCGGGTCAGCTGCCGAGCTCCGTAACCGCTAAACCACCGCGGCGGACTTCACTTGCGAGAGTGCACCTGTTCGTGTCATTGCCTTTGTCTGCGTTCCTTCTTTGTGCATTCCTTTCCTAGCTATGCACTAACAAGCCCGACAGTACACGCTACCAGATTTATTTTATTAACACACGTGGTTTACAATTCATACATTCATCTCTTATACGGAGGCGATCGCATTCTCACAGTAATTTCCGGCAAATTTTCCTGTGTGAAGTAGGCAATTCCAGTTTCATGCGCTGCAGAGCATGCTCCCACAAGCGTTGAGTCACGCAGCCTCTCTTCGATGGTGTCAATTATTTCCTGACTTTTTTTATTTATTTATTTTTTGACAACTCAGGTCAAGCCTACGCCGACCCATCATGTAAGTGCAACGTATTTAATATGAAAACAAAAATAATGGTTTCTTGTGACGTGTAACCAGTACAACATTAAAGGTCACTGAATATAGAATTTGAAGCGCCTCGCGTGCGTCACCAACGCGAAATGCGCAGAGAGTATTGTGACTAGTAACGACAACAGTGCTATCTAGTGCACGGGCTACGAGCCGGAGTCCAGCCACGTGCGCAACCATACACTACTATCCTCTACTGGCATGCACAATGCGAAGCTGGTGCGCAGTTGTTAGCGGCTTACTCTACGGAGCGGTAGGCTGGCAGGGAGGCCAATGTTGGGATCTTCAGCGTGGCGTTTGTTTCCGCGGAGCTGCCAGCTTTCGTACAGTGGGGATTTGTCGCGCGGTAGCCCAACAGGGAAAAAAATTGAGAAGAACTTGTTCCTGGCCTAGTTGGTGAGGTACAGAATGCATATTGCCGCTAATAAACACGCACACAAAAAAGGAAGACGAGGACGACACCACGGGTGGCTACCAGATTTATTTTATTAACAAACATGGAATACAATTCATACATTTATCTCTTATACGGAGGCGATCGCATTCTCAGAGTAATTTCCCGCAAATTTTCGTCTGTGAAGTCAGCAATGCCAGTTTCATTTGCTACAGAGCATCCTCACACAAGCGTTGAGTCACGGAGCCTCTCTGCGATGGTGTCAATTAATGTCTGACGTTTTTTTTTTTTTTTTTTTTTTTTTTTTTTTTTTTTTTTTTTTTTTTGACAACTCAGCTCAAGCCTACGCCGACCCATCATGTAAGTCCATCGTCTTTAATAAGAAAACAAAAATAATGTTTTCTTGTGACGTGTCAGCAGTAGAACATTAACTGTCGCTGAATATGGAATCTGAGGTGCCTCGCATGCGTCACCAACAATGCGAAATGCGCGAAGAAAATTGTGAAGAGTAATAACAACAGTGCCATCTAGTGCACGGGTTGCGAGACGGAGTCCAGCCACATGCGCAACCATACTCTACTATGCTCTTCTGGCTTGAATGCACTATGCGAAGTTGGTGCGCAGTTGTTAGCGTGTTCCTCTACGGAGCGGTACACTTGCAGTGGGGCCAAGGTTGAGATCTTCAGTGTTGCATTTGTTTCCGCGGAGCTGCCAGTTTCCGTACAGTGGGGATTTGTCGCGTGGCCGCCCAACAGGAAAAAAAATGTCCGCGATGAATACAAAAAGTGCATACATTCTTTCGTATTACTCACGACGCATGCGCACAGTACTTGTTTTGAGAAAGGAGAAAAAAAAGTATCTGAAACAAATAATTGCATAGCGTGCTTAGCACACATCGTTTCCCCC
>JALIZH010027225.1:0-46061 GCA_030522465.1 Rhipicephalus appendiculatus
AACGGCCGGACGGACATTTGTGAGGTCTTAAAGGGGGCCCTCCAACACTTTTCACGACCTCATTGTTTTACATATTTTACAGGTAACAAAAAATGTGGTGCTTGAAGAGTGAACCGCACGTGCGAAACAAGGCAGCTCGCGAACGCCTCTATAATTTTTCGTTGGTTTAGTGATCTATCTTGTTGTGACGGTGTCTCTGTCAACGCTCTTACATTCACTTTCTTCAAACAACGGCGCCTGGAGCGTTCCCGGCGCGTTTCCTCCAGTACCGTGGCGTTCTGCGCATTCCTTCGCAGCGCTGCAGTTTTCAAGTTGAAAAACTCGGAGAACTTTAGTCTATTCCGCGTTCAGTGAAAAAGTACGCTAAAGAAAAAAGAAATGCAATAATATTCGTTATTTTGATGCAACGCCGCAATTACATCTAACATTACATTTATCCACTCACAGGCCTGCGCCATTCGTCGTCATTTCCGCCCGCAATAGTTCTGGCGAGCGCCACTACGTGTTGATGCGGTCAGCACCGATGTTTTGAAGCGTTAGAGGGCCCCTTTAAGGTGCTTCGCCCCTAAAACTGAAGGACACTGTAAATTCCCAAGTGTGTTCGGCGAACGCCTGTGCCCCTTGCGATGGGGTCGGTCAGAATCACCATGGTCAGAATGGAAAGCGATGCGCGCGTCTCCCCTTCTTGCATGAGTGGGCGCGCTGGGCACAGGGACGATACGCAAGCAAAGCGCGGGCGCTGTAAAGTCCGGCGGCGCGCCCCGGCGGCCACTTGGCACCGTGCCAGGGCACGGATGGAGGGCCGGACGGGTGGACGTGAGCATGAGACAATAAAGGCTTTCGCCTTAAAAGTAGTCTTAAACTGACAGCGTTGAAGAGCTCGCTTGGTAAGAATTCTGGTGTTGATGTTGGAGGCATCGGCGGCGACGTCGTTGGCCACGAGCGACAATTCCAGGCAGATGCAAAGAAATATAGGAGCCGGAGGGCGTTTGTGCTATGGCTTTCCTTACGGCATAGTTTAGGTCTCCACCGAGAAGCCAACGCGGGCTATCGATTGGGAAGGCGATAGTTTGTGTGTGTGTGTGTGTGTGTGTGTGTGTGTGTGTGTGTGTGTGTGTGTGTGTGTGTGTGTGTGTGTGTGTGTGTGTGTGTGTGTGTGCGCGCGTGTGCGTGTGGATATCGCTATGGCGTTCAACTCTTAAAGTCGAAGATTAATGGTCCCCCCAGTTTTTCTAAAGAGCCCGCGCTGTTTTTTTTTTCGCGCTGGCAGCATGGAATCGTGGATCCTATAGACCTAGAGATTCCATGTCCGTATTCGCCGCATGTGACGACACGGCGCCCTCAATACTCTGGAGAAATGCGTCACTACGGCGTGTCAAACCTGAGCAGGCGTGGTGAAACGCAATAAGTGTCAGCACATGCTCAACCATGTTCACATTTATATCCATGGTTCCGTGGCACATTTTCTAGGTTCCAATTGTGAAGCGAGTGGCATCCGTCGGTATCGAAGACAACTGAAATAATCCGGTGAAAGGAACGGCTCATCTCTCTGACGAGCGCGAATATACAGATTGAGTGTAAATGATTGTTATTTCGGCATTTACCACGGCCTGCATCTCTCCGCGGTTTCTCAGTAACAACATAAGTCTTAGTCGTACGCATGGGCCTAGTTGGCCTCATTATTAAAATATTGAGTGTCTGTCTTTAAACTGTACAGCGGTGGCAATGTTCTTCGTTCGGACAGTACTTGCGACATGTCCGAAACACTCTCAAACAATGTGCTCAGAAATACCTCTGCCTTGAAATCAGCCCTTTTGTACTTATGGATGACTTGATTATGGAAATTAATCAGAACTAACAGACAAAGATGCCAAGGAAAGTA
The DNA here is from genome assembly GCA_030522465.1 of Rhipicephalus appendiculatus. Classification (NCBI taxonomy): domain Eukaryota; kingdom Metazoa; phylum Arthropoda; class Arachnida; order Ixodida; family Ixodidae; genus Rhipicephalus; species Rhipicephalus appendiculatus. The sequence continues at coordinate 1,883 of JALIZH010027225.1, forward strand.
TAGGGGAAGCTATTAGAAGTAATTGTAATGTAAATGTGAAGAAAGGAAAGTGGACGAAAAGATAACTTGCCACCGGCAGGATCCGAACCTGCGACCTTCGAATAAGATAACTTGCCACCGGCAGAATCCGAACCTGCGACCTTCGAATTCGAAGGTCGCAGGTTCGATCTGCCGGTGGCAAGTTATCTTTTCGTCCACTTTCCTTTCTTCACATTTACATTACAATTACTTCTAATAGCTTCCCCTATACTTTCCTTGGCATCTTTGTCTGTTAGTTCTCATTAATACTGTGTTTAACAAAGCAAACGAGCCCTTAAGTTTACAATTCTTTCCTTGATTATGGAAATGTCTTTTTTTCTAGGTATCCAAAAGACGTACGATCTTCGCATTCGGGATAGCGCCATTCATGTTCGCCCCCAAAGCAAATGTATGGAACATTTTAGGTGGAAAGCGGGTCGGCAAGGATACTTGCTCTATAGAGACTATTGCCGGAACTTGCAGCGAAGCTAGAGAAACTTATTTCACTTACTATTGCGACCGAAAGCCTGCACTTCTAAGCTACGGGAAATAGCCGTACTGACTTATAGATGCCACTTTAAAGCAACAAAGCTAGGTAACAAGTGCAGAGAGTATTAACAGTGGCGAGGAACTTCGATGTGAACATTCACACCACTCACTACGCGAAGTGCTTCTTCAATACTTTTTCGCTTTCGCTGATGAAGTTTTCTAGTTTTCCAGTCTGCAACTGAAAGCGTCTGTATTGTATTAAATCTGTTTTTTAGGAAATAAAGAAGTACAGAATAATGCATTTTGGTTATATCGTCTTTGTTCTCATAGCACGACACCATAGCGTATATACCCAGGTATTTTTCTGTGTTGTTACGCCATATGGGTAGACAGCTACCAAATCTTTGCAGGTACTGTAAAAATGAAGGTCTGTTTGCAGTGTCAGCTTAGAGGGAGCCTAGGATACATTTACGCCGGAGCGCGCAACAGTTTTTCAACGTTTCCCCTGCCTATTCGTACACTCGTTTACGATGGAGCGAGAGGTAAAGCAGTTGATTTCGCACGTTAACGTAGACATAAAATAAATAACGAAGCTGCATCGTCATTCATATAGTGCACTCGCGCGCCCGAGTGCCGTAACAACCATCCGCAAGTCACCACATACTCGGCCATAGTACGTGTCGAGAGTTCCGTGGTTTTCTGTTAAAAGATGCTCAAGTGCTGAGCAATAGACAATGAAGGGTCCTATCGCTACAATACTGGCCCCCTTCAGTGGCGACGGAGATGGAATTGAGGCCGCTGGAGTCTGAAAAGACAGCAAGCAGCTTGGATGCCTACCTGGCGCCAACGTTATCACAGATTAATCAAAGCTTCGCTCAGAGACAGCGTGTTCGGGTTCCTAAGGGACAATGCGCGTCGACGCCCGTGAACAGCGGCATGTACAAAGAAGTTGGGAAGCTGTTAGAAGAGCACTACACTGCGCATGGGAACCAGATAGCGGCAAGTCACGCATTATTTGTGCGAAAGCAAGGAGAGAACCAGACGATGGCAGATTCGGAGGTGTACTGAAGACGTATTCTGAACGACCGCCCCTTCAGCAACTTTCAGGAGAGAACTATACGAGACAAACAGTCGGTGGTGCGCGAGATTATGAGGTCAGGTGGTTGCTAGTGATGCGAAGACAGCTGACTGCGCTGATAAAAGCTGAGGAATTCGCGATATCGTCAGCAACAGCTCACCAAGAGGTCCGTTCCATGAAAGACGTGGAGGACGATAAGAACGTGGGTAACGCGCCTTTAATTGAAAGGCATCATCGCAGAGGACGAAAGATGGATATCAGGTACAACACACGATAACCACGCCATTCGTGCTCGAGCACCAGCCGAAGATAGTCGGAACACGAACATCAGCATGTCAAGAAGTTGTGGCACAAATGAGGCACCAGAGGGCACTTGGCAAGAATAAACCTTGGGAAGGCAATCCATCCGGCAGGTATCGCACGCACTCACCGAGCTGTCTGACTGTGAGAACACAGTAAATGCTTTTCGCTCTATCTGTGCAGAACAACGTTATCCAGACAAGGGTGCGACCAGTGGAACGAAACTTCTGTCTGGTGCGGCCGGACATTACGGATCCTGATCGACCGGGCACTACGGATTCGATCCACCTGTCTGTCCATGACTGTTGGCTGGTTGTCTAACAGCACTAGGTAAACTAGCTGTACCTTGTACTGTTGAACCACGAGTGTTCTGTGTCACAATGTCTCTACTTGTCAAAATGCATTGAGCAGCTTAATAAGACTTTGCGGAAAGAACGCCAGCCAGAATTGGCATCTTAAACGTTTGTGGATACAAGTATAAGGCAAAAAGAGCAAGTAAGTATGGCTAATAAAGCGCGAAAAAAATGTACGCATAGATTATGTGATCTTTGGATTAATGACATAATATGAAGTACTGGATGCATCAGCATGTAAGCCTGTGCGGCGCAGAAGTTTTGACAGAACGTAAAATCGTCTAGCGAAAGTGGATAAACGATGTGTATTATTTTAAAACATCCGAAAAAGTGCATGTTTGGTCAGCTTCTCTATTGTTATGCATCCAACATAAGAAGATAAATGTGCTCCACTGGCTCTCACATAGAAAACTAAGTCAGTCAGAAATGAAATTATCTGAGAAATTATAAGCGTGCGCCGGTGCGACATTGCTTCTTTTAATATAACAGATGGAAATTATGCTCGGCGCTGACATAAAGACGACGAGGAAGAGTAGTGCAACAGAGGCGTGACGAGTTTTGGACTGTTCTTCGTACGCCATGATGGGACGGGATTGCGCATTGCGCCAATAGATGCTGCACAAGAGATTTCCCACAGACGTTGCGCCATATTTGACAGGTTATTTGTTTAAGCTTTTGTGAAGCACATCAAGTAACCTAACTGCCTTCTTCACCAACGTCACTATTCATGCTACAACGATCAATGTAAAGAAGCAGGGAAGTAACAAGAGGCTTGGCTGCCACACCCCGACTCCACAACTTCAGAGAAGGGCTACAACACAGATACGGCTCATGAATATAGGAGGGAAAGTGCAACATATCATCATGTCTCTCAACGGCCACCAAAACTGCACAAAGAAGGGAGCGATGGAGACATTATTTTAAAACCAATGCTTTTTGGCCAGCACATATGTAACAGCTGGCACGTGACTCTGCGTAGCAATGGGGAACGAGATTAAAATATTTCGGAGGAGAGGCAACTTACAGAAATGAAAGCCAATGACAAAAACATTTGTTTTCCAGAGTCTGCCGAACGGGAAACCCAATTAAATATATAAATGGCGGCCGAGGCGTATTATGTAAGCTATGTCGTTGACGCGGGAACCGCTCTCACAAAGTTTGTCGAGTCTCGTAGTGCCAGAAGGTCAGCACGACGATTGGCGCATAAGTTTTGCTATTACTTACAAATGGAATGTCAGTTAACTTGAGGCATTTCTGCATGAATCAGCCAATCATTAAATATTTGCGGTCAGGCGGACTTTTGACACCCACTTGAATAATAACTAAAATCTGTCGCTGTTTTGAAGGTCCGAGTAATTTACCTAATATGCTGCTTAACGTTATGGATTCGTGGCAAATCATGTCCTCTTTCTAAAAAAAATCGCTCCTTGATGCACACGAAGAATTTAAGTTATACCTGTTTGACTACTTCTAATTTGCCACAGTTATCACCATAGGGTTTAGTGATACAACCGATGCGGCGGAAGTAATTGCTAATGTAAGCCACGTTCAGTCGGACACGACGATACTCTGTCTCTAAGAGTCGGCAAAGTGTTTGTGAAACTTTTGATCTCACGTCTATGTCAATATAACGCGGAAAGTTATCTTGGTGAAACGGCAGATTCGACAAGCGGTATTTTTCTAATGGGCATATTTCCCCGATAATTCGAATATTCCGATATCGGAGTTTGTTTTGGGCAGCTTCATCCACTTTCTTGTTTCCCAAAATACCAGCATTTGATCAGTCGGTGCTTGGGGCATTTCATTTTTTGCACTGATTCCAGACGTATCACGCACCATTTCTAATGGTGACAGTGTCAAAGTTCCGGCGCATGATATGTGATGTCTGAGCAGGGTTCAAAATACGTGTATATATGCTTCCGACTGCCTGCGAAAACCTAGATATATCTGAGAGTTTAGAAGCATTCTTAAAAATGTTGGTCCTCTTTGAATAATGTGTCTGAGGTAAACACAAATTGTATTCCGAAGATTTGATTTCAAGAGGCAGTCACACAGCTTCCGCTATGGTTCCTGAGCGAGACGATCCCTTTAGAAAGCCAAGATATATTCGAAGACAGTTGTTGCATGCTGCCTCAGGTTTTCCCTTGCCTGTGGAAGACGTATGGAGGATGGGGGGTCATATCGCAGTGTCTTATCGACGTAGGTTTTAGGGAGGGGCGCCATTGATTGGTAGTCGCTTCCCCACTGCGATCCGACGAAAATGTGAAGATGTGCTATACGACGAACAAATATCCCTTAGTTATTTAACTTGAGGCGGCAATTTGAGATTCCTGTAGATCGTCACGCCAAGGAATCTTTGACCATAGATGTATGGAAGGGTAGGACTACCCAACACTATATTGGGCATTTAGTTTTCATGCTGATTCGCGAGAGAGTCATATCAATTGTTTTGTTGGCGGACAGTTTGGTACGCCTTGAATTTAGGTAGGCCGATATATTGGCCAGCGCTCTCTGGATACGTTTCTCGATGGTACCGCAGGAACCCGCCACGCTCCAAATCAGATACGGTAAGCATACAATGTGATACCCATGGTACGGCGCAGGTTTCTTTTCAGATGGATAAAGCTAGATTAAATAACGCCAGGCCTACCACTTCGCACAACGGCAAGCGAATTCCTGTTAACCTTGCAAGAATAAACACTTGAAGTCAAGGTAGTAATAATAGTGAAAACTTTATTGACTATGTGCCAAAGCTCACAAAGAAGTACAAGTATATGAAATGAGTATTAACTTTAGTTGGTTGCTGCATACTAAAACAAATAGGTAACAGCGCAAGCAACGGGACAAGCAGGGCTTCGTCCGTCTCGTTCTGTTTCTCCCGTTCATTCGATTCTTACTCAATCCTTTGAAATACGTACATCTTTGAGAGATCAATTTCACAGGTGGCAACTTGGAATTGCTGAGAGTTGTGGTATAACTCTGAAATCTCTATATTATTAAGCGAGAAAATATTTTCGATTTCGATTTCTGTTAAAGACAGGGTAGTTGGTACTTCTGTACTTCGCAAAATGACGAATGAGGGCTTAATGGGTAATTTCCTAAGAAATGGCTACGAAAAAGCCATCAACAAACATTCTTACAACTCGGTCTTTCGGACCTCTACGCCGACAAGGTCGACAGGGTGGCGCTCGTGGCCTTTCCAACTTCACATTTTCTGATTACTGCCATAGAAAAACAAGTCAGTGACTCGATCTATGGTCATTTTAAAAGTTACATGCGAAGGATAAGGAGGTGCCTTCGACTAAGCTGGGTTCATTGAATGAAACATTCGCGAGACCGGCTAAAACATTTTACCTGTTCATACCGTTCTTATTCCATAGTGCGATACCATCTGTTGCATCCCGTCTATGCAAGGAAATGGAGAAAATAATGCGTCGGTTAAAACATGACATCATTAAAGTAAACATGAAGGTGACAAATGCACAAATGTATAGTCGAGAAGAAAAACAACAATTTATATACAGAAACTGGAAATAAACTAGATATAGAAAGTGCTGTTGTGCCTATAGGCATTGCGGCTATAGATGCAGTGTTACGGTGTTTTTTCTGTGCTTTCGTAAGTGTCCCTCTGTACCGCCGACGCAGCGCGAAACCTCGCAACATGTGGCTATAAATACTATTTCGCAAAGTTAGGCTAAATGCACATGCGCAGACATACTACACAATAGGTGCCCAGATGGGCAACTACAGAGAGGAAAGGAATATTTACGCGGAGCGATTGCGTCATAAAGAGAAATGTTTTCGCAATCCGTGTTCGAAAAGCAGTAGCATGCGCGAAAAGCATATGCTTACGATTTTCGTTTTCGTGGGCAGTATCGCGATATTGCGATCGCTAAAGGTGCCCTTCAGAACTGTTCCGAGCATCCGAGACGTAAGTTCCCGTCACTTTAAGCCATCCATAAAGTGCCTTATGTCTGCTTATTGTGCCAGCAGCAAAGCTCATAAAATAGTTGAGCTTTAACTGCACAACTTTGCCTTACCGACGAAATGTAAAATTAGACAGATGTGGATTTTAACGATCATAGTGAGTCAATTTTACTTGACTCAGTTGTTTTTGTAAAAGATGTAATGTATAATCCAACAATAACGAATGGCTTCGGTGTGCTCTACGTGGTAATAAATAAGGAATTTCACTAGACGCCTTGACAACACAAGTTTCTTTGCAATATTGTTGTTGCAACACTCCCTACTGCGAATCGGTATCATTACATTTTTCCGAACGAAGCGGTGAGGGGCGTAGGGCTCCGTGCCTCAATTTACGCGCAACGGAACGCAGGTTTCACTCTAGTTTACTTAACATAGCGTCATTATTTACGCTTCAGTTACCACCGTAGACCAATCGCTGTCTTTAATGTTTACTATGCGGGCAGGCTTCTTGTTAGGCCCGTTGGGCTGACTTTACTGCTGGAAGAAAATAGCGCCAACAAATACACAAACACAAATGAGTAACACAACAGACCTGGACAAATGTTTGTGCTTGTCTGTTGCGTTTTTGTCCTGTGCATGCGTATTTTTCGGGGCTATATTCTTGCAGGAGTATTGTTCAGTACAATCGCTCATGTAAATTTAAGAAAATGGATGCTTGGGCGATGCCATCTGTTCTCGGATATTATAGCGCGTACGGTGATTAATGTAGCTGAAGTGTAGTTTCTAGCCGCCGCTACGAAACCCCTAATAGGCCGCTAGCGCACAAATATTAAAGGCGTTAGTTAACCGTTCATACTGGTTACTATACTAATTGTGCTGTAAGTAACCAGCTGTCCGGTAGTGAGAGAGGATTTACCGAGAAACTTGCTTGTTACCAGCTTCGTTTGAAATCATGTCGTCTCGCAGTTGCCGAAAATTGTGTTTGCCGTCCTATTATTGTTGGACTTTGATAGAAAGTAAGCTACTCGAAACCCCGTGAGGGAATGATTTGTTATGAGAAGCGCTAAGGATTCTAGCTAACTTTCGCGATGAGCGGGTTGTTCATATTATATGGACGCCTGCTCACTCCTCCCTCCCCGGGAACGAAATCGCGCACGACCTGGCTCGAGAAATGGCCGGCCGAACAGGTGCTGCGCGAAGCCTGGGGACGGACAGAGACCGCATGGTTAGTTACGAGGAAATTACAAAACACTACAGACTAGGAAGGGCCCGCTTTCCCCCGGCACACACCTCGCTAAGCAAGCAGCAGGCGACGGCATGGCGCCTCTTACAGACAAACACTTTCCCGAATCCGGTCGCTTACCACTACTACTACCCGGAGCTATATTCAGATCGGTGTAGGTTTTGTCAGCAAAGAGCGGACCTAAACCATATACTGTGGGCTTGCGACAGATCGAAAGCGCAAAATAGAAATTACAGTAATAGAGAACAGTGGGACACCGCACTGCTAAGCCCGGACCCTGAAGTGCAACTCCAAGTCCTTCGGCAAGCCGAGGATGCTGCCAGAGCACAAGGACTCATGGCTGCCACCTAGGGAAGGGAGGCCATTCTTCCCAATCTTGCTGTTTTTTTTTAAATAAAAGTCATTTCCTCCTCCTGAAGCAGACAAAACTATTTGAGGAACAAAATGTTCTCTAGGTTGAAACCTCTTTGCCTGTAATATACTCATGTTAATAGCACATGACAGCACAGCGATAGTAGGGGCGGAATCAAAATTTCTTGATTTGTTATTTACTCCTGGAAAGCAAGCACGTCTGCTCTCTGTAAATAAATTCTTCTTGCCAGATGTGTTAACGCTCAGGATTCATGTTTTTTTTTCCAGTTCGTAAATACGACAGAAGATATATGGACGTACCTCACAAGTGAACATACAAAAGTTGAGTGTAAAGCAGACAAAAAGATATATCTCAGCCTGATATCCGTTGAATTCCAACGGTCATATTACTACATGACGAAGAAGTAAGATCATATAACATTGCTAGGTAATTACGGCATATGAAAAATTTGTTTTCGTTGTTATTTTCAGGATGTGTTACTCACTAGTCGGCAGGTTTGATCCCCATCATAAAGAAGCCATGATAATCCACTCTCCAGGCAAGTGTTCAAATTTTGTGACAGATGCTGAGATGGGTATAAAAGCCTGTATTCTAGCACAATACAGTAAAGTTGTAACACTTTTCTACCACGCGAGCGTAAAGCTATCAGAACTCCTTAAAGGGAAGCTCAACAGGTTTCCAAAGAAATCAATTTATAAGTACGCTGTAGCTGGAGATAGAACGCGTTAGCGTTAAAGAGCTCGTTTCGCAGAAATTCCAGCGTCGGCATGGCGTCGTTCGTTGTGAGCGAAAAATCATCATCTTGTCCGTGACCGAAAAATCGAGAAACATGCAAATAAAAAAAATAGCAGTGGCTTAGCTCGGCTATGTCAGGATATACGTAGCGTGAGCTACGGACGGGCGGACAGATGGGCGGACGGCCGGACTAGTGATCGAGTTCACGCGAGCCAAGCGCCAGCGCCACTAGTGACACGTCAGTCCAGGGGCTTCCAGGCCTTCGCCGGCGCGCCAGCTGTGCGCCGTGTGACGTCACTGCTCCTTGGGCATGCGTAGCACGGCTCTCGATAAGCCACGCGAAACTGCTCAATCTCGGCCAGTGCAGCTTACGCGACAATAATAAAAAAAATTCCGGGACCGAGTGAGGATCGAACCCAGGCAGGCCCGTAGCCAGGAATTTTTTTCGGGAAGGGGGGGGGCACTTGTTGAAAGCCTTGAAAAACGCCCATTTTTATTATTTTTGCTCGGTAAAACACCCCCATCAATCCAAATTTCGGGGGGGGGGGGGGCCTAGCCCCCCGCTGGCTACGGGCCGGAACCAAGGCCGTCTGCATGGTAAGCAGGTGCTCTACCACACAGCCACGCGTATGCTTGGAAAGACAGAAAATAACTTCCTCTGCTTGGAAATACAGTGAAAATAACGTGCCTTACAAACACAAGCGCCCTGTATACATACGTCCCAACACAATATGTAATATGGCAGTAATGCGTGGTACCAGAGTACGTTGCCATCGTGCGTCATAACACGCGAATATCATAACGCCTTCATGGTTTAAAGCCGGCCACCCATTACAAAACGAGCCCACGTTGCTGCGCGTATTCCCTTAAGACCACGTAGCGGATGCATAGGAAGTTCGAAAAGATTTAACGCGCATTATTGCTCGTAGTTTAAAGCATGCTACCCATAACATAGGGCACACACGTTAGTGCGCGCATTCTGTTACACAGACGTAGTGGGTGCAATGATACTTCGAAAAAAAATGTCACTTTTGGAAGGAGGGAATAGTGCCGGAACAATGGAAGGTGGTGAAGGTCATACTCATCCCCAAATCCGGTAAACCACCAAGCTTGGACAACCTCCGCCCGATCTCCCTCACGTCTTGTGTAGGGAAGGTGGTTGAGCACGCCATCCATAACAGAATCATCGAGCATATTGAGACCAACGACCTCTTCCCTCTCACAATGATAGGTTTCAGGCCAGGCCTCTCCACCCAGGACTCCATGAAGCTTATCAAGATCCAGATACTGGAAAGCTGCACTCGGGACGCGAGAGCCATCCTCGGTTTGGACCTGGAGAAGGCTTTTGACAACATCCGTCACGAGTTCGTTCTCGACGCCATCTCCAAACTCGACCTAGGCTCGTCCTTCCATGCCTTCGTCAGGTCTTTCTTGAACAGACGTTGCGCCGTCCTCAAGGCTGGAGATTTGGAATCAAAGAAAATGGAGCTGGATGGAAGGGGCACCCCACAGGGATCAGTCATTTCACCGCTCCTCTTCAACATTGCAATGGTCGACCTCTCGAGAGACCTAGCCAAGATCCAGGGTATCGGCCACACGATCTACGCGGACGACATCACTGTCTGGTGCGCGGGAGGCAGTGACGGACAAGTCGAAGCCGCTCTCCAGGAAGCTGTCGATACTACAGAGCGTTTTTTAACTGGCACGGGACTCCGGTGCTCCCCCAAGAAATCAGAGCTCCTCCTTTACAGCCCGACTAGGAAGGGACCCAAGCCGCTCAACTGGAAACCCCCCCACAGAAATTGACATCAATGTCTACACCAAGTGTGGAGATCCGATCCCCAAAGTCTCATCCATTCGAATCTTGGGTATGACACTCGAAGCGACGGGCACAAATTGCTTAACCATTCACAAATTGGCAAAGAAGACGGATAGCGTCATTGGTCTAATCAAGCGGGTCGCTAACAGAAGGCGAGGCCTGAGCGAAGAGAACCTGATAAGGCTTGTACACGCTTTCTTGTTATGCCATTTCACGTATGTAGCGGCTATGCACGTCTGGAAGAGGGCTGAGTGAGACAAACTAAATGCCATGATAAGGAGGGGGGATCAAGAGCGCGCTCGGACTACGCAATTACACACGCATTGACCGGCTCCTGCAGTTGGGTATTCACAATAGTCTGGAAGAGATTGCAGAAGCGCAAGAAAGGGCACAGATTGTCAGACTCTCGGGCACCAGAGCGGGCAGACGGCTCCTCATAGAGATGGGCGTCCCGCCCGCCAAGGTTGAAGACGCCTACCAGGGCCTTCCGAAAGGGCTGAAAGACAACATCATCATATCCCCCCGCCCCGCGCAATATGCATCCTCAGCGCAACGTGGAAAGAAGGAAGGCCAGGGCGGTGGCGCTCCTACGTCGGGCGACAGAACTTCCTGGCGGCAGCTGCTTCGTAGACGCTGCCCAGTATGCCAACAACAATGGTTTTGCAGGAGTGTCGATCAACCACAGGGGTTCGACTGTAAACGCCGCTTCGGTACGATGCTCGTCGTCGTGTGCGGCCGAGCAAGTGGCCATTGCCTTGGCCCTTCTGGATCACAAACATGAACATATATTCAGCGACTCCAGGGCAGCTATCCGCGCCTTCAGCGTTGGCGCCGTGTGTAAGAAAGCATGTCGCATACTGGAGGGCAAAAGCATCACCACCCACACTCTCACGTGGTTCCCCGCTCACATGGGATCCATCAGGGGAGGCCCCACAAACCTGAACGAGCTGGCCCACTCCAAGGCGCGAGGTCTCGCTTTCCGCGACCATGGAGAACTCCCCCCGCCGGCCCGCAGTTGTGGAGAACAGAGATCATCCGACCACTTATAACGAAATTACACAGCACTTCTATCTCGGCAGGAGAGACTTTCCCCTTCCTAACAAGAAATTAAATCGAGCGCAGGCATTGACACTCAGGTTACTGCAGACGGGTTCGTATCCCAGCCCGGCTTTGTTACATAAAATTTATCCCGATATATATCCTAATAGCTCCTGCAGACACTGCAACGAATTCGCTAGCCTAGAACACATGCTCTGGCGTTGCCCCTCGTTACGGGGCACGGACCAATGCACTGAAGACAAGTGGCTATCCGCTATCAAGAGCCCCGATGTCGGGGGCTCAACTGTGGGCTGTCCAGAGGGCCCACGATGCGGCGGTCGGGCTTGGCCTGACTGTCCCAACGTGGGAGCGGCCCGCTGCGCGTTGAGTCGTGCACCTCAGGACCTACAATAAAGTTTTGCATCCATCCATCCATCCACTCGCAAAGACGTTCTCTCGAGCCACCGGGCTCTTGACACGCTTTTCATGGGCACGCACTAGGGACAGGATATCGCCAGGGGCGTAGCCAGAAATTTTTTTCGGGGGGGGGGGGGGCACCTCCTTGATTTCGGGGAGGGCGCCTCCTTGAAATGGCCATTTTTCGCTATGTATGCCATGGCGAAAAAAAATTTCGGCGGGGGGGGGGGGCACGTGCCCGGTGTGCCACCCCCTGGCTACGCCACTGGATATCGCTATCGTGTTCAACTCTTAAAGGCGAAGCTTAAGGGTCCCTCATTCATTTAGAACACAATCAACACCAAAATCGCCAAGAAACTTCGGCAGGTGCCACGTACAGTGGGAATCAATGATATGCGAAGCATGCATCCAGAAGTTTCCTAAGTGCCACTCTTAAAATGAGCATAACGTTACGAGGCGGATGCATGTAGTACTGAGTAAACATGTGTAGAGGAGGAGGAAGAAACTTTATTTTAACAGTCCGACGGCCTCGGTGATGTGGATCCCACGCCTAGGCGTCAGCGAGGAGCCCTTGGGCCCTGGCGGCGTCTTCGGCCCGTCGGACTGCCCAGAGCTGCTCCTCTGGGTCTGTGCTGAGCAGCACGGTCTCCCACTGCTCATGAGTTCTAATTATGCGACCCTGTTGGGCCGCCTTTGGACAGGCCCACAGGATGTGAGGTAGGTCCGCCCTCTTCTTACATAGTTTGCACCTGTCGGTGTACTGGCCTGGGTAATAGTGGCTATAGGCCACCGGGTTCGGGTACGTGTTTGTTTGAAGGAGGCGCCAGGCCACCGCTTGCTGCTTGGTAAGTGTGTGGTGCGCGGGAGGATACCGGGCCCTTTCCAATCGGTAATGGTTTGTGATTTCTTTGTAGGCAACCATGCGCTCTCCTCTCCAGCCTAGTGGGGGCGTCTCAGTGGCTCGGCGTATAAGTCCTCGAGCCGCGGTGTGAGCCGCCTCGTTGCCAGGAAGAGAGGAGTGTGCCGGCGCCCAAATAATTTGGACTTTTCTGTGGTCTCGAAAATTGACCAATATTCTTTGTGCTTCCGGCGATATTCGCCCTCTGGCGAAATTTCTGACTGCGGCTTTAGAGTCGCTTATGACATTTTTAGCCTGCGTGGAAGCTATTGCCAATGCGAAGCTGATTCTTCCGCGGTTTCCACGCTGCCGGTTCGAATCGAGCCGCTAGCCTTTAGGCCACCGTCGTTACCTACGACCGCGATCGCCATGCCACACGTATTCGCATACTCCGCTGCGTCTACGTAGACAGCGTCCGTTGTATTTGAGAATCGTTTTTTAATTCTTTTCGAGCGTTCTAATCTCCTTTCCTTGTCATATTCGGGGTGCATGTTCTTCGGCAGTGGTGGAACGTAAAGACGTTGCTTTGTTTCATGCGGAATATTTGTCTTTACACCGTGTTGTGTTGCGTAGTTCATGCCGAGGGTACTAAGTATTTGCCTTCCCGTAGGGCTTTGCGCTAGTCTTTCATATTCAGCTATTCTTTGAGCCTCTATGAGTTCGTCTAGTGTATTATGTCGTCCTAGTGCTAAGAGCTTGTCAGTAGCTGTTCGCATGGGCAGCCCTAAAGCTTGTTTATAGGCTCGTCTAATCATGGCATCAATTTTTTCTTTTTCCGCATTCCGAAGATTTAGATAAGGAGCTACGTATGTTATTTTGCTAATAACGAAAGCCTGCACGAGACGAATTAACTTGGCTTCCTTCATGCCGTAGTGGCGGTTCGCTATTCTCGATATGAGCCTCAGTGTTTGCTGGACGCCATTTTCAAGTATTCTTAATGTTTCGCCATTGTACCCGTTCGACTGTACGCGTAGTCCTAGGACTCGAATGCAGTCTACCACCGGTATTGGGTTGCCATCCGCCACGAATTTTATATTCGGTTCCCACTTGGGCCTCCCAGAGCCCCTGTATCGTGGCCGGTAGAAGAGAAGCTCCGATTTCTGGGGTGAACATTTCAGTCCTCTGTCACGGACGTAATTTTCTACTTTCAGAATAGCTGATTGGAGTGTTTCTTCTATATGACCATCACTGCCCCCCAGTTACCCATAGCGTGATGTCATCTGCATATAAGCTATGCTGCAAACCCTCTATGGTATTTAGTTCAGCCGGTAAGCCAATCATCGCTATATTGAATAGCAGTGGAGACAGCACTGATCCCTGTGGCGTACCCCTGCTGCCAAGTTCTATGTTTTCTGATTTGATGTCATCAATTGTGATTTGCGCTACTCGGTCCGAAAGGAAGTTTTTGATATATGCATAGGTTCGTTGTCCTACCTCAAGTTCTTGGAGATTTTCTAAGATAGCTTTATGGGTGACGTTGTCAAAAGCTTTTGTGAGGTCTAGTCCTAGTATTGCCTTATTATCGGCTGTCCTTGTCACCGTGTCTATTACTTGATGTTTGATTTGCAACATGATATCTTGTGTGGATAGGTGTGGCCTGAACCCAATCATCGTGTGAGGAAAGAGGTCGTTATCATCCATGTATCTAATTAGCCGCGTGAGTATCACACGTTCCATCAGCTTGCCCACACATGATGTTAAAGATATTGGTCTGAGGTTCTGCAGCTGTAGTTTTTTTCCTTGTTTTGGAATCATAATTATTTGCGCTGTTTTCCATAGCTGTGGGAAGGCCGCGAGAGAGTCGTCATCGAGGTTACGCAAGACCTTATTGCTAATTCCATCGGGGCCGGGCGCAGATTTGGTACGGAGTGTCATGAGCACAGCGCGAATCTCTGCTTCTATGATCGGTCTGTCTAGGTCCGGGTTTTCTTTGCCACTATACGAACGTAATTGCTCTTTTGGTGCATTGCCTATGTATTGTGTTTGTAGTTCTTGTAGTAGATCGGCTTCCGTGCCTGAGTAGGTATGAACTATTTTGTTCAAGTTATGTCTCTGCGTAGTTCTACTGTTCTCCGGATCTAAAAGATACCTTAAGAGGTGCCACGTTTTGGCTGATCCTATTTCTCTCTCCATGCTATTACACGTAGCCTCCCAGTTCTGTTCGGTTAGTCTAAGTGCGTGGTCCTCTATGGCTTTATCGAGCAGAGCGATTTTCCGGCGCAAGGTTCGATTAAACTTTCGTTGCTGCCAACGCTTTTGCATGCTGTGTCTAGCCTCCCACATATGTAGCAGCTTGCTGTCAGCACTCTGTAGCCCTGCTTCCTCCGGTATCGTTTTGGTAGCTCTTTTGACGCTTTGACGTAGTTCACACGTCCATGCCTCTATGTCATCAATGTGATCGTTGTTGTCGTCGCCAGCCTCCGCTGCCCGTAATTTACGAAAAATATCCCTATCAATCATTGTTAGGTTCCTGCCTTTTTTTCGCGGTGGGCCGGCATTAACAGCTGTCTCTATTACATAATGATCACTCCCAAAGTTTTCTTGCGTGTTCTTCCACTTTGCGTCAGCTATGTTTTTCGTGAATGCTAAGTCCGGTGTAGTATCGGCGCAGACGCTGTTACCTATTCTGGTAGGTGTTTGGGGATCCGTTAAGAGGGCGGGCCTTTCTTGCTGGGTGTCTAACCATAGGTTGCGTCCTTTGACAGTTGTTTTGTGGTATCCCCAGGCGGCATGGGGGGGCATTGAAGTCTCCTACTATTACTATGGCCTGTTTCTTTGCAATGTCAAGAGCTTTTTTGAAGAGCAAGCTAAATCTCGACTTGTTTCGCGGGCTGCTGTAAACATTTAGCACAAAAAAGACTCCCTACATATTTGCGCCTGGGGATGATCTCAATCAGGATGCTGTCTACGCCTGCCACACCGGTGTCGTGCGTTATGACAGTGAGGTTTCTTTTAACGAGCGTTGAAACAGGGGTCTTCTCGTCGGAAGCACCGTATGTTTTGTAGCCTAATAATTTAGCGGGTCCTCCCGTCTCTTGCAGAGCTAAGACATCTGGAGCCTCCTTAGTGCTAATGAACTGCTGGAGGTTTGCTCGTTTTCGGCGGTATCCGCGGCAGTTCCATTGCCAAATTGTGTATGCATTATTGTGTGGAGCCATTTTGACTGAGTGGAGCTTCCCCGGTGGCTCTGTTCGCCTCCACCACCACAGGTCGGTTGTATGGCTTACATGCCGATTTTACCGGGCCTGCCCCTACTGGTCTCACGTCTCTTTGCACACATTCCACTACCGTTAGACGGGTTTCTATGCCATCTGTTATCTGTTGCAGTCCGGATAGTTGTACATGTAGTCCTGTAAATTGCTGTTCAAGCTTTTTCGTGAGTTCTGAGAACATGTCGGCAACTTTGTCCTCTATTTTTTCCACTAGTGATTTCGTTATCTAGTTGTGCTTCTGCTTTCCTCTTGTGTGGATGTGTATTGTCTGAGCGCGAGTTTACTTGCTCCGTATTACTATTTGCCGGTGCCCGAATGGAGACCGGGGCCGAAGTGGTTTCTCGCGTTCTGCTTTCTCGAATTTTCGCGTTTTCTTCTCTTAGTTTCATAATTTCCTCTTTTTGTTTAGCGTTTTCCCGGGTGAGTTGTTCTAGTAGTTTCCGAATTTCAACTATTTCCTGCTCTAGGGCGGACACACCTTCACCAGATGAGGCAGTGCCGGAGACCCTGCTTGCCCAGCTCACCTTGTTCTTATTGGTGTCACTGTTACTGCTCCCGCAGCGGCCTCCGTTTGATGACCCTCTGGTCGTCGATGTGGATCTGGGTTGCGACTTAGACCTCGACCGGGACCTCGTCCGGGACCTAGACCGGGACTGTGACCTGGTGTCACTGGTGCCACTGGTACGTGCTCCATTAGTGGTTGCGGTAGGGCCTGGACGTTCCGTAGAGCGGCTTTGGCGGTTTTCCATGATGGGTTCCGGCAGTTGATGTTCATCGTGTCGTCGTAGCTACTGCCGCTGCTCCCATTGCATCTTTTTCAGAAGGTATGGGGTCCTGAACAATTCTCGGCACTTCTTGTCCCCTGTGATATGTCCTTTTCCACATATGAAGCATACTGGGTCACACTGATGATCTTCGGGTGGGTTGGAGATTCCACATCCTCGACAATTTTTGGTTTTATGCGTCGGACAGACGTCTGCTCGGTGGCCGAAACGTCCACAAATAGTACAGGTCTCGTGTTTCTTTCGATACAACACGCATCTGTATTCCACTCCACGGTAGTACACATAATGTGGCACGTATGTGCCTTCGAACACTATCACCACGAAGTCAGTACGACCCATGCGTCTCGCATGAAGGATAGTTTGATTTCTTTGGTTCACAAGGCTTCTTTCAACGTCGTCCGGCGTGTCATACTCCGGGATACCTCTAATGACCCCCCTTGGAAGTGTTCTCGGGTGCAGTGATGTAAGCGGCTGTGCCGTAAGTTGTCGATCCAAGTTGAATCTCTTGGATTTGGCTGTAGCGTGATGCGTTTACTTGCTTTGGCGTACTCATAATCATGGTATTTTGACTCGGGTTAATACGAAGCGTATCTCTTTCAGCTTCAACAGATGGAATATGGGCCGCACGCAGCACGACGTCCTTTATGCACGCAGCGCTGAGAGACGCCATGTCCAGTCCCCCCCTCGGGCGAATAACAACCTTGTAGTCTTCTTCTGGCAGTTGCGGCGTTCGTGGCCCTTTAGGTTTTCTCATTTTGGAGGCCGTGGCGTCTCCTTTGTTCGTGACGCGTTCGTCAGTGCCTGCGGTTTTCTTGGTCTTGTTGCGGCGTTCATGAGCCGCCATCCAGCCTGGATCGTTGTATTCCTCAGACGAGATCAATTCTCCTTCAACGCTCACGGTGTCCATCATTGCGACGTCGGCTCACGATGCAGCGGGGGTCCAGATGCACCAGAGGCGTGCGTCGCTCCCGCCGAGATGGCGGCGTTGCCGAAAGCGTAGCGAGGGTTAGCTGGGCCGCCGACCAGGCGGCGCAGAGAAGACGTTCTTGCGAGTCAAAAAAGGCCTTACTTGCCGAAAACTTGGGGTCTTCGGAAGCCGCTGACGTTCCGACGGCGTTGGAGATGGTACCGATGTCGAGGAAGGTGATAATTCTGCCAGCAGTCATAGAGAGAGTCCAGAGCCCATGTGCAGCACGTCTTCGCAGCTCGGCCCCCAAGCGGGAATCGCCAACATGTGTAGAAATTTCATATGCATTGACGTATCTAGAAACCATACAAATGTGAGAACTGCTTATTCATAGTTGCGTAACGACGCCAGCATTGACGTGCGAACTACGAGCACCAGCAGTGGTAGGCTGAAATGTTCATTTATTAGTCCGCGATGTTGGTTACGCGAACCGTAATGCTGAACCGTATGCTGACATTTTTTTTTTGGCTTTGAGGCAAGTGTTACGAGGTGGATCGACCTTTAGTGCAGTAGTTGTGTGCACATCGTGGGCTTACCAGGAACATCCACTACACAGGCGTCCACTGGTGACTACAGTGGGTAAATTATGGTCTACCGTAACGTCAGCATTCACGTTAGAACACAGGAGTCAGCATTATCAAAACGCACTGCGCTTTACGTAGTGACGATGGGAATATAATACCTAACTTTCGTTCGCCTATTCTCCTGTAGTCGAGCAACGCGTGAATATAGCTTCCTGAATCATAGGAATACAAATGTAATGCTTATTAGACTGCTATAAAAGTGGAGTCAACACTGCAACCACAGTTCACGTTGCACCGACTTTACGCCTGCATAGTATCTTTTTGCAAAGCAGTTTAACAGTTTAAAGATCTGGCATGGCTCTGTAGTAGACTACCTGATTGCCACGCAGAACACTCGCGATCGTTTCCTCCTGAAAACCTGAATTTTTATCCCTGCATTCGTCGAGTCTACGCTGCCGATGTAAGTTTCTCTTAACGCTCTCACATTTACGTTACTAATGTCTGTCCTCACCGTTCCGTGGTAGATATTAACTGTGAATCACCTGTGGTGCATACCCACGTACCGCGGCCCGTGGTATACGGGCATGTGCCACACGTGTCTGAATGAAAGGGTTTGACGACGTGCGCGACAGGATTTTCTCGTTATTCATGTCGAAACCAGACAGTCATATTCCTCAAGCTGTCCCATACTCTACCCGCCCATACCAATTTTGGGCTACACCAAGTGAAAGAGGTGATCACGAGAGCACGCAGACGTAGGCGGCTAGATAGATAGATAGATAGATAGATAGATAGATAGATAGATAGATAGATAGATAGATAGATAGATAGATGAAAACTCTCAAACTACGTGCACTTTGCTAAGAAATGCTTCGCATCTGAAATTGGAGCTCCACCGTCCGAAATACGATATTAGCGAGACACTGCGAGCCAATCCCGCACGGCGCGTCAAACTCGGATCCCTGATTGGGGGAATGCCCCGTTACGTCATTATCGAGGCACACCGAAACTACAGCTGCTCGCGAACAGGCAGTGTGGCGACCTCCCCAACCCTTCTACATAGTTTATATGGTGGAATCTATTGCGTTTCCAGTTACATTTAGTGAGAAGAGTGCGCGCATGTAAATGAAATTCAGAGTATATCTGTAATTTGAGCACTGCAAAGGAACGGGGGGCCCAAATTTACTGAAAAGCGATGTGGACTTCAGAGTTTGTTTCTGAGACCAAACTGTTACTCAGTGAATGAAAATATGCTTCAAGTGCAGCTGTTCTTAAAGGCAGCTGTTTCATCGGTACGAGCGGTACTCACTGTGTGGACGAGCTCAGCTCGTCTTCGGTAAGAGCGGTACATACTGTGCGGACGAGATCAGCTCGTCGTCGATAGGAGGAGTACATACTGTGCGGATGAGACCAGCTCGTCTTCGGTAGGAGCGGTACTCACTCTGTGGACGAGCTCAGCTCGTCTTCGGTAAGAGCTGTAAATACTGTGCGGACGAGATCAGCTCGTCGTCGGTAGGAGGAGTACATACTGTGCGGACGAGTCGAGCTCGTCCTCAGCAGGAGCGGTACTCATTATGTGGAATAGCTCAGCTCGTCTTCGGTAGGAGCGGCACTCATTGTGTCGACGAGCTCAGCTCGACTTCGGTAGGAGCGGTACTCACTTTGTGGGCGAGCTCAGCTCGTCTTCGGTAGGAGCGGTACTCACTGTGTGGACGAGCTCAGCTCGTCTTCGGTAGGAGCGGTACATACTGTGCGGACGAGACCAGCTCGTCTTCGGTAGGAGCGGTACTCACTCTGTGGACGAGCTCAGCTCGTCTTCGGTAAGAGCGGTACATACTGTGCGGACGAGATCAGCTCGTCGTCGGTAGGAGGAGTACATACTGTGCGGACGAGACCAGCTCGTCCTCAGCAGGAGCGGTACTCATTATGTGGAATAGCTCAGCTCGTCTTGGGTAGCAGCGGTACTGACTGTGTGGACAAGCCCAGCTCGCCTTCGGTAGGGGCTGTACGTAGTGTGCGGACGGGACCAGCTCGTCTTCAATAGGAGCGGTGCTCATTGTGTGGACGAGCTCAGCTCGACTTCGGTAGCGGTACTCACTGTGTGGACGAGCCCAGCTCGTCTTCGGTGGGAGCGGTACATACTGTATGGACGAGACCAGCTTCGGTAGAACTTCGGTAGGAGCAGTACATACGGTGTGGACGAGTTCAGCTCGTCTTCGGTAGGAGCGGTACGTACGGTGTGGAGAAGGATCAGCTCGTCTTCGGTAGGAGCGGTACTCACTGTGTGGACGAGCTGTGCTCGTCTTCGGTTAGAGCGGTAGATACTGTGTGGACGAGCTAAGCTCCGGTTAGAGCGGTAGATACTGTATGGACGAGCTAAGCTCGTTTTTGGTAGAGAAAGGGTTAACGAACGGCTATGCACAATGACCATGCACGCGTAGGAGCAACGTCGTTTTTAGATGCGAAGCATCTTATGCTCGGGGCTGTGTCCGTCCCTCCCGCGTCCCGCGTCCGGTCACTTTCATGAAGTAGGGAAGCACCCACTATGCGAACCAGAACACTGTAGTACAATAACGCTCCCTTCTCTCATCTACGCTCACCCACTTTCTCTCATCTAGGTATCCTCTACTCTACGGAGCGGCGCCCGCGTCCCGTTGACTCCATTCCTTCTCTTGCTTGCGGGTGCGTTGTCCGTCCCTCCTTCCCGCGACCCATACCCCCTCTCTCTGCTCTCGTACGCTCGCCCCTTTCTCTCCTCTAGGAATCCTCTACTCTACAGAGCGGCGCCCGCGTCCCGTTGACTTCATTCCTTGATCTTGCTTGCATGTGCTTGCGAGGGCTTTGTCCGTCCCTCCTTCCCGCGTCCCACACCCCCCGCAGCGCATTCGCGTCCCCTACCCCTCTCTCTCCTCTCCTACGTTTCCCCCCCCGTTTTCTCCTTTAGGAATTTTCTACTAGACGGAGCGGCGCGCACGACAGGTGGTGCGACAGCTGCATACTCCGCTGGGGGGCGCCACGGTAGTTCCGCGGTATGAAAATGACGGAGCGCGCGCGCCTCATTCTCTCTACTGTGCAGCGCCGCAGCGAGCGCCGGGGCCACTGCCGCGAAACGGGGAGCGGCGACGTTTCTCCTGCTCAAGCCAGCCATCTCCCCGCTGCTTCGCATCCACACATGATTCCCTTTAGCGGGAGATGGGGAAGTTTTTTTATGTTCTGACGCTGCCTCATTTTCCACTAGCAGTGACTTCTGGCAACATTCCTCCTTTTTATGACCAAACATTCTGGACAGTTATTTCTGCATCCTTCCTGCCAACAGCTTTAGGCGGGCGACGTGCGTCACCTCAGTTTTTTATGAACGTCGGTCGCTTGAAGTGAGAAGTGAAATTTAGTTATCTTCGGAGGCTCAGACGACTTAGGATAACTAAGCGCCAGACATAGTCTGTTGTAGTCAAAAGCTACGCGCTCACTGTGCCGGTGAACTGGATTTCTCTTCGCGGAATCTCAAGATTCTTTGCATCCTGTATACACCGTAAACATCTAGCATTCGCAAGTGTAAAGTGAAACAACGTAGTTGGTAACTCTGTATAGCAGTGACTTTCCATGCCAATTTCTTCCATGAAACCTTGCATTTCGGTTTCTTTTTCGCATGTTTCTTTGC
This sequence comes from Rhipicephalus appendiculatus, assembly GCA_030522465.1. Classification (NCBI taxonomy): domain Eukaryota; kingdom Metazoa; phylum Arthropoda; class Arachnida; order Ixodida; family Ixodidae; genus Rhipicephalus; species Rhipicephalus appendiculatus. The sequence goes on from JALIZH010027225.1 coordinate 23,717, forward strand.
GCTCTTATACTAAAGGGTTCACGTTGGGCGGGGCAGTTACGGGGTGGCCTGCATTTTTTCAGGTTAGAGTACGTGGAACGCGCTCCCGAACGAAGTTTGCTAAGGCTTCAACCCACCGCGTCGTCCAAACAACGCGATCCGCTTACAGAGTTTCATCGTTCCGAGGCCATGCCCTGCTACAGAGCACGCCTGTAAACGATAGATAGCCTGTCCAACCTCAACATTTCCATATTTAAAAGGCCGTTGTTCTGATGTTGCGGTTTATATGAAACAACTCACAAAAATCATAGTAGGACCAGAAATATTGACGAACTTCTATATAGTAAATTTTCGTATAGTTTCGAGGATTCCAATGGGAGAATCGCGAAAAAGAAACCATAATTTGGATTATTTGCCGGCCTCGTGCCGTGGTCATTACTTGGGCATTGAGCATGCTTGCTCAGCATGACAGACCAGTTTTCTCTGTGATACTGCATTTACCGGCTACGCAACAACCATTAAAACCATCAGAAAATCTGCTTCTTTCACGTGGTCCCGCACTCTGTTTCAAACCATTGTGAACATCATTATTTATTATTTGTATTAGCAGCTGTTCAATACACGGAACGTATTTCAGTGAATTTGTTTTCACCCTTATCCGCAACGCTTGGTCGACAATCTAAAAGAATTGCGATTCGCAAACGCAAATAAAAAGTAAACATAAGTGCTTCTGTATTTCATATTGATGAGTTGTCAATTGCAGTCGTAAGCCAAATTTTAGATGCGAAGCATCTTATGCTCGGGACTATGTCCGTCCCTCCTTCCCGCGTTCCACACCACCACAGCGCCTGCGCGTCTCCTCCCCCTCTCTCTCTCATCTCCTACGCTCACCCCCCTTTCTCTCCTCTAGGAATAGTCTACTCGACGGAGCGGCGCCCGCGTCCTACACCCCCCACAGCGCATGCGCGTCCCCCTCCCCTCTCTCTCTCCTCTCCTAAGATCACCCCCTTTCTCTCCTCTAGGAATCCTCTACTCTACGGAGCGGCCCCCCGCGTCCCACACCACGACAGCGGATGCGCATCCCCTCCCCCCTATCTCTCCTCTCCTACGCCCACCCCCCTTTCTCTACTCTAGGAATCGTCTACTCTAAGGAGCGGCGCCCGCGTCCCACAGCGCATGCACGTCCTCTCCCCTTCTCTCCTACGCTCACCCCCTTTCTCTGCTGTAGGAATCCTCCCCTCTGCGGAGCGGCGCCCGCGTCCGACATCCCCACAGCGCATGTGCGTTCTTTCCCCCCTCTCTCTTACGCTCACCCGCTTTCTCTATCTCTACCCTACGGAGCGGCTCGCGCGTCCAACACCCCCCCACAGCGCATGCGCGTCCCCTCTCTCTCCTCTCCTACGGTTCCTTCCGTTCTCTCCTCTAGGAATCCTCTACTCTACGGAGCGGCCCGCACGACAGGTGGTGCGACAGCTGCATACTCTACTGGGGGCACCACGGTAGTTCCGCGGTTTAAAAATGATGGAGCGCTCTTCATTCTCTCTCCTGTGCAGCGCCGCGATGAGCGCCCGGGCCGCTGCTGCGAAACGAGAGCGGCGACGTTTCTGCCGCTCAAGCTAACCATCTCCCCCGCTGCTTCGCATCTACATATGGTTCCCTTTAGCGGGAGATGAGGAAGTTTTTACAGCGAAAGCTGTTATGAGATCACAACAAGGGTCGTTTCTGCGCCGTAGTTGTCCGCCGCCGCCGCCGGTGTCCGTAACCAATATCGCATGAAATAAGAAAAAAAACTAAATAAAAACTTACACCATCTCCCGCTAAAGGGAACCATGTTTAGATGTGAAGCAGCGGGGCGCTAACGCTTACACTGGCGGCGGCGTTGACGCTGGCGCTCATCGCAGCGTTGCGCAGGAGAGAAAACTGGGGAGGCGCAAAGCAGGCAGTGATGGAGCAGTGTTTCCTACTGGAACGTGCCAATCGCTGCTAATGGGCAATGAGAGACAGAAGACTCCGACTGGACACAGAGACCCGCACTCCGCTTTTAGTTAACGCGCACGCTGCGAATTTTTATTGTTCAACAACGCACAGGAGAAGTCTTCCACCGGCACCACCTTGGAGGTCAAGATCCATTGCCATATATACGGGATGGCCAGTGAACGGTTGTGCAGCGCGAGCAGTCGGTTTTTTCAACCAAGAAACTCGCTAGCAGACGCTGCCTGCGTCGGCGTCGCGAGGCGAGAGGGGGGAAGCGGAGGAGAGGAGAGAGAGGGGGTGACACGCATGCGCAGTGGGGAGTGTGAACGCCGTGGGCAGGGATGCGTAGAGGAGAGAGGGGGGGAGCGTAAGAGAGGAGAGAGAGGGGGGACGCGCATGCGCAGGGGGAGTTAGACGCCGCGGGCAGGGATGGAGAGAGGGGGGGGAGTGTAAGAGGGGGGAGAGAGGAAGGGAGGCGCATGCGCAGTGAGGGTGTCGTTGCCGTGGGGGAGGGATGCCTAGAGGAGAGAGAGGGGGGAGAGGAGGTTTTTTATTTTTATTTTTTCTTTAACTGTTTGCGCATGCGCAGTAAGGGTGGGCACGCGGCACACCACCACCACCACCACCACCGGATTAAGCTTCGCCATAAGATGCTTCACATCTAATAAAAAACACCTATAACCGATTGCGAATCGAACCCGGGTCTTCTGCGTGGCAGCCCAGCACTCTACCACTGAGCTACGCCACTGCTTGAAACTGCAGGTGCAAGCTGACGCTATGCAGGCTTCATGTCGGGTAAGGAATCGCGTTAACGTGTATTGTTAAGCGTTTTAGAACAGTAAAGTAAGAACCAGGCGTCACACAAATCGAATTGCGTAACGAAAGGGTCGTTCAATGCTCCAATCCATTACAAAAGCCTCAGGCGAAATTCTTCCTCGTCGTCAGCCACAGCATCGACAAAGTGCACATAATGCGTTACAAGAGCGTAGCGGGTACCGCGCTTTTCTGAAGAATGACGAATAATGGCATAGTAGACGCTTCCCCACTACAGAAAAATTATGGTGATTTATGGCGTAGTGGGTACCATGCAAGTGCGGTTGTTGTAGTTGCCCCAAGAACGTTTAAAAAAAGGCTCTAGAAAGGCCGCTCTCCCAGCTTTCGCTGTGGCAGTGCTGCGAGTTCCGTGCAGGCCTGGCGGTTTTTTTAGAAAAAAGAAAGTGCGGGCATAGGTGGTGTAAGAACAAAGTGCTGTCCAAACTGGTCAGCACACGTGAAATGTGTTACGTCATTTTGGAGGCGAAAATAAAACATGTGTTTACCTTCATCCATTAAGTTTTCAATGGGAGAAACTAAAGGCAATAAAAAAAACACACAATTCTGATGAAAATTATGTCTGGATTCAGCGGTAAGTTCTGCAGCATGTATTTATTTATTTATTTATTTGCTGATTTACTTATATATTTAGTAATCTATTCGAGAATACTGCGGATCGCACTCGAGGTCATTGCAGGAGCAACACATATTGAGCTACTCATTATGACAATTTGGCAGCCCAAACAAACGGGACGAAATAAGAGGGTACGCAAACAAGCGCAGACTGAAACTTGGGATTTAATCGTGGCTGAAATATATATATATATATATATATATATATATATATATATATATATATATATATATATATATATATATATATATATATATATATATAAGAAAAAACGAGGGGGGAAAAAAGGGCCAACATCAGGTGTCGTCGAGAAACACAATCTCACAATCTAAAAGTGATACGGAGGGTGAACTGATCACTGTTCTTCATTATAAAAAAGGCTTCAGCAATCTCCTTAGTCCTCGCGTCATGATGCGCATACAAAACAAAGGTGCGTGGAAAAGTGCGAACCTGGGGCAGACTTTAGCGCGTTGTAATGCCCTCGCAAGCGCACATTCACGCAGCGTCCAGTCTGTCCGATATATACCCTCCTGCAGGACAATGGCATGCAAAAAACATTAGTTCGACAGTTAATAAAACGATTGACATGATTGACACCGCATCCCTTTTTCGCGGGGCGTACCTTCATTTTGCTTTTTATGTCAATCTTTGAACACAACTGCTGCAGTTTTTTGTGGTGGAAAAAACAACGTCAACGTTAAATTTTTTTGCGCATCTTTTGATTCCATGGGAAAACTCATGCACATATGGTACAACCGCAAACCTCTGTCGCTTTTTGTGCAGCATCATTGGAGCATCCTTTTTTCTTTCTTAGTCCGCAAAACCTTTTTAGCGGCGAACACCAGAACATTAGTCGGAAAAACACATGCTATTTTGTGGTAACATGACTTTGTAACGGCCGAATTCAGAACGTTAACCGCGATTCCCTGATTTTACGACCTTAGAATGGGAGGAGAATAATCCAAAATTGGTTTATGTGAACGGAGAGAATATGACCTGCATGAGTGACTCGAATGAAAAAGATAACTCAAAATAAGCTTCAATTTATTGTTTCGCGGAAACTCATGCGCGAAACGCGCTGCCAAGTTGTCATAATGAATCTATACCAACTAACCCGCCTGTCAACTCTTCCACATATTAATTTTTCACATACACAAATTCATAAAAGAAAGAACAAAATTTTAAAAAATGCCGGCGGATCCCACGCACTGTGGGAATCGATGTAATGCGAACCAGTCAGCAAGAAGCGAATCGTGCTGGACATAATGTGCACGCCATGATTTACATGTTAGGACCTCTCATTTAAGTTCTTCATACAGTCACGTAGCGCAATACCAATTTTGGTGTATATCAAGCTAGCGAACTCGACGCAAGCGCACCATCAGCGTGGCCTGTAAATGGCGTTGTAGATGACATGCATGCAAAGATTTTCATGTTGCCACCTGCCACTTATGTTCGTTATACGGTCACGTCCCACAATCCCAATTTTGGTGTATATCAAGCTAGCGAAACGGCCGCGAGCACGCCATGAGCGTGGCATGCGAGCCATGTCACTCATGACATGTCATAATTTCCATATTACACTTGTCATTTATGTTCGTCATACAGTCATGTCACTCACCAACGGTGTATCTCAAGCTAACGAAACGGCCGCGAGCACGCCATGAGCGTGGCATGCAAGTCATGTCGCACATGACAAGTCATGATTTCCATATTACCACTTGTCATTTATGTTCGTCATACAGTCATGTCACTCATTACCAAATTTGGTGTATATCACGCTAGCGAAACGGCCGCGAGCGTGTCATGAGCGTGACATTCAAGTCATGTTGCACATGACATGTCATGATTTCCGTATGACCACTTAGCATTTATGTTCGTCATACAGTCATGCCACGCAATACCAAATTTGGTGTATATCAAGCAAGCGAAACGGCCGCGAGCGTGTCATGAGCGTAGCATGCAAGTCATGTTGCACATGACATGTCATGATTTCCATATTACCACTTGTCATTTATGTTCGTCGTACAGTCACGTCACGCAATACCAAATTTGGTATATATCAAGCTAGCGAAACGGCCGTCAGCGGATCATGAGCGTGGCATGCAAATCATGTATATGACATACATGTCATGATTTTCATATTACCACCTGTCATTTATGTTGGTCATGCACAAATGTCTCATCATACCAATTTTTGTGTATATCAAGTTAAGAAAACGGCCTTAGGAGCACTACCGCCATGGCGGGTAAATCATACTTTTCATGACTAGTTGGTCATGATTTTCATGATATGACCAGTCATTCATGTTTGTCATACAGTCATGTTACGCCGTACCAAATTTGGTATAAATCCCATTAACGATACGGCCAGGAGAGCTCAAAGTCGTAGGCGGCTAGATAGATAGATAGATACGCCCAAACTCGCCGAAGTTCGCTAAGAAATGCTTCGCATTTAAAAAAATCATGGTTGACCCCCCTGTTATGAGAATCGGTATAACACGAAATAAAACTGGTCCTTACATAAGTAGTTGAATGCTTACTGTACATAGATATAAGATAGTTGTAGAATGTCTGTTGCGGCACCGTTTAACATGGGTGCATCCACGTTGACGCTTAGTGATGCATCTCAATCCCGACGACTAACGTACATGATTAATGATTAAACAAACCCTGGTCGTCATAGATGCTTGCGGTAGCTTTAGTAGTTAACGGTGAGAGCGGAGCCACAGAAAGCGGTGTAACAGTCAGAAGATCGTGACTGATCGGATGCCGAAATTGAGTTAAGGTTGCCTACTCGCGGCATGTTAAAGGTATTGAGCACCAATGCCATACAAGAGGGAAACCCAACGCGCATCTTGTCTTCTCTGTTGGCCGGCCGCAATTTTTCGCGGGGTGAGCGAAGTGGGGAACACGGAATTACAGCCATGCGAAGCAGGCGCGCGTCGCGGAGCTATTTTGGTATGCATGAATGATATGAGTGAGGCGGACGCTTGCGGTAAAGCCGCTACCTGGCGGTGTGTTAAGGCATCGACAAAACTGCTATTCTTTTATTGGAAACGCGCTGAATGGGACGGATGCGTTGAAACGACGCGTTGAAGTACTAATTGTGGATGTCACGGTCATGATGTATTACTTCACTTTACCAAGAGCACTGTGAGAAGACAGTGTTAGATATAAAAGGTGCGTTTGTGAAGCCTACAGAGTGTGTGACCGTGGCGCAATGTGTTCATAGGCCACAAAAAGGAAAAAAAGACAGTGGCGCAATGGATCGGGGTCGCGGGGTCGACTCTCGTTGGCGGAACTTTTTTTTTGTTTTCTGATTGTGTATATTTTTTCGACGTTATTTCCGTGACGGAAATACGTCACTGAAGTCTTGGTAGACCCCGGCATAAAACAATGTCGTGTTAAAAAACTTGAATAATACAGTGAAAATTGGTTACTACAAGACTGTCACGACCAAAACCGTAACCAGAGAATGAAGAAAACGACGTAGCACGGGACAGAAACGAAGCACGTGGAAAAAATGAAGCAAGAGAAAAAGAAGAGGATCGGCCTGGGGTTTCGAAGAGCGCGAGCGAGGAGCAGAGGCGGTGAAGAACGAGAGTAGGCTGGGTTGACGTGGGCGGAGAGCAAGGCAGTCGACTTTCCAGCAATGGCCTGGAGACGTGGAGGCTGATCGTGGAAGCCCGGACCAAGTGTTGATGAAGCTGAAGATGTGCAAGGAAGGCCTGGAGACATGAGCTTTCCCATCATTCCGCAAGCTTGGGACAGACCACGCAGCCAACACCTGTCTGCATCCACAGCCACGGGGTCAACCACCTACTCGTGTCGTTTGCCTGGCGCGCGGCAGACCACGTCCAGTGCTACGTTGGTCCTTCGAAGAAGCTCCGTCATCGCAACTGAAGCAGACGTCTACGCCGCGTCGGCACTGTGGTGACCTACGTCAAACGCCACGTCGGGGGGAAGAGCCGCCGCAACACTTGTGGACGGTTAGAACGTTGCGTTTTTCTGTTTTGCTGGTTCTTAATTGTTGTAGCATGATAGTATAGACATGGGTTATTTCATCACTAGTTATCTTAACGTGCGTAAGTTTTAAGTTTGCTGTGCTTCAGAGTTGTGTTCGTTGTTTGTTCGTATTGCCTTTAGTCTTATTACATAACTGACTTTTGTTATGATTACAAAGCTTCCTGTTTCTCTCTAGACCGCGGAAATTCGTGACAAAGACTACCTTGAGACAGCTGCAATAACTATAAAAGAGCGTCCACAGAAAACCTCAGCAGCTCGAAAGTAAAAAATGAAAGTTATTTCGCACAATTGTGCACACTTTCAAATACATACACATAAGCATGAAGGAACAAAAGATCTCCTTCAGTCGAGCCAATACATTTAAGTACAATAAAATAAGTACAGTATTATAATATACTCATTAGGCATGGTGCTTCCTTATACAGCCGAAGCCACTTATAACGATACCGGTTTTAACAATATATCGGTTATAACAATGAGAAGCGGCTGCACCGTCAACTTTTGTGTGTTTTCTATGGTGAAATAACCCGCTTACAGCAATGCCCGCATGCCGCATTATCGGTTATCACAGTCAATTCTGGCTGTTGGGTGTCCGTGCTGAAAGGTAATGGAACGTGAGATCCTTTAAAACAAAAAAGAAAACCAGAAATTCGAGGGTGCTGAACCCCCGCCGACAACCCCAACATCCCCTAGCACCCCTTCGGATTGACGGTATGCTGCACCGCGAAGCGGTTTGGCGTTGCGGCAAAGCTGATTTTTGATATCTGTAACGGCTTGACAGTGGCGTTGGTTTCAGTTAATTCAATTTCGGACATGCGATTTGAGTAAAAGTTCAGGTTTCGAAGACTTACAGTCTACGGAACTTCAGACGTTGTGATACATGGGCTCTATGGGACCTTGTGGCTGTCCCGCGAAAGCATCAAAATTTTGAAGCATGTCCGAAAAAATGGCCGCTTTGTCATCCTTATCCTTGATGTTTGTTGACATATTATATCCGATATTATACTTTTCTCATTACAGCCTGCTGTCCCAATATGCAGTTTTTTTTTCGTGCAACATGTTTATAGCAATTATCGGTTACAACAATGAAATTTTCGTGGCACTTAAGTATTGTTATAAGTGGGTTCGACTGTACAACATACCTTGCGGCACAGTGCTTACTTAGGTGTCTTTGTCATAACAACTACAATGAACCACTCATCTGATAACTGAATGGTCGGATAATATGCTATATTTTTTTTTAGGTAGCACCTTTAAGCAAACGGAAAGTATCGTATACTTGGATGAAAAGCTTGCCTGCGCAGTCGTGAAAGTGACAATGTATGGCTCAAGTGAGTGGCGATGCTTTGATGCTATCATTAATGATGAAATGTAGCTTCGTGAAACGACAGGCCGGAAGGTTGAAACAGAGAAGGAAAAAAGGGGAAAGAAAAAACGCTAACTCACAACTTACTTTTGTTGTGAGTTGACGTTCTTTCCTGTTTCCCATCTATTTTTTTGTTTTGTAATCCTTGCGCCTCGTCATTCCCGAACCTATGCACCAACTGGTCCAATACAGCGTATTGTTAAGATAAAATGTAGGTTGTGTTTCAACATGGATTTTTAAGTACTGCAGGCTGAAAAGCGGCCATGCAAGACAGCGTACTTCGCGGCTAATCAAGACAAGAAAGTAGATAGAGAGTTGTAGACAGACAATAAGGAACGTGTAGCCGAACGCTTAGGAGTCATGCACGGAGCTCATTTGCAGGTACTCAACGGTGAGCGGCGGTATTCGTTGGTCGAAGCGGTATCCGTTGGTCAGAGCGGTCAGGCGGGGGTGGATCCTCGCTGAAATGATATAATATCTGAGAAAGAGATTGGATGGAACCACACGGCCAGCAATGCGGGCTGAAGAGATCGGGGTAAATGTCGGGTGTATACCTTTGGGCACGAGAAGGAGTGCATTTGGAGGCGACGCCACGCGATATATAGTGGTATCAGGGGTTTGACATGCGGCGATGGCATTTTCTGACAGGCGACAGTGCTGGGCTACTTCGTGGTAGGAGGTCAGGGGCTCGCCGAGGTCCTCGGGGTCCATGGCACGGCTTGCGAAGTGTGCTGGTTGGTAAGTCATGAAGCATTGGTTGCAGCGCGCACTTGACGCAAGGACACAAGAAGCAAGAGCTGCGTGTGTTGTCTTCCTTCTTGCGTCCTTGTGCCAAGTTCGCGCTGCAACCAATTCCCTCATGGCACTGGCCCACGACTCAGTTGTCGAAATCTCGAGCTTGCCGGTCGACGGCCTCGTTGCCCGTGTATCCCGCGTGCGCTGAGACCCAGACGAGAGAGAAGGGGAGTCGGTCCTCGACTTCACGATAGGCGAGGTACCGAACGGGCCGTAAGGTACCAGGAGCACCGGTAGCGTGAGTGAAATGGGAGACAGTGGTTTTGGAGTCGCTGAGAGCCGTGGTTAACCTGGTGGATACCACAAGAGCTATGGTCGCTTCCTCGGCTTCGGCGTTGTGGAGGGCATAGACGCAGCCGGTTAGTCGTAAGAATGCGTTGGCGTCGAGGGGGGGTCATCATCATCATCTTGTCTACACCCACTGCAGGGCAAAGGCTTCTTCCGTGTTCCGCCAATCAACCTGGTCCTGTGCTTTGTGCTGCCACTTTATATATACCCGCAAACTTTTTAATCTCATCTGCGCACCTAACTTTCTGTCTCCCCGTCACGCGTTCACCATTGCTTCGAATACAGTCAGGCACTTTTAATGACCAAGCGGTTATCCTGACTACGCTCTACGTGCTCTGTCCCATGTCCATTTCTTTTTGATTTCAACTACGATGTCCTTAACTTGATGTTTGTTCCCTGATGCACTCTTCTCTCTTCCTGTCTCTTAGGGCAACACGTATCATTTTCGTTTCCATCACTCGCTTCATCGTGCTCAATTTAAGTTGAACCCCCTTTGTAAGATTTCAGGTTTCTGCTCTTTAGGTTAGTACTCGTTAAGATGCAGCTGTTATATATCCTTTCTCTTGAGGAATGAGGGTGAACTACCACTCATGATTTGTGAGTTATTTCACTCTCATAGTTCGGTTCCGTGGTTACTACGTGCCCTAAGTAGACGTATTCCTTCACAACTTCCAGTGTCTCGGCAACCTATCGCAAAAGCGCTGTTCTCTCACGAGACTGTCGCATGTTACTTTAGTTTTATGCATATTAATTTTTAGATCTACTCTCCTGCTTTCCTTGTCCAATTCAGGAATAATGAGTTGTAGTTCGTCCTCAGAGTTACTCATCAATACTATGTCATCAGCATAAGCGTGCGCAGGGTTCCCCTTCAGGGGGTGCGAAGGTTCTGTTGCAGCGCCCCCCCCCCCCCATGAAATCAATGTACTAGGGCCGACTGCTGACATCGCGACCGAATCAAATGCCTTCTCATAATCTATGAAGGCCTGCATACAGTGGTTGGTTGTGTTCCGCGCATTTCTTGATGATCTAATTTATAATGTGAATATGGTCTATTGTTGAGTACCAGGTACGAAATCCTGCCTGGTCCTTTGGTTGGTTGGAAGTGTAACGTTGTCTTAATTCAATTAGATATCATTTTTGTAAATATCGTGTACATAGCTGAGTTTGGCCTGTAATTTTTCAGGTACTTGGTGTCCCCTTTCTTACGTATTGAGATGACGTTAGCATGCTTCCAAGATTCTGGAACTCAGACCGTCAAAAGACACCACGTATACAGGGGTAGCCAGTTTTAGATGCGAAGCAGCTCTTTGACTAGGCTGTGTAACGCTGTCCCTCCGTCCCGTGCGTCCGTACGAACGCACCGCAACGCGCTCCCCTCGCCGCAGGTGTTGGAGCGGTGCCAAGTAGGTCACGCCGCAGCTTGCGCGTTGACGTCACGCTCCCCTCGCAGTGCGCGCTGACGTCACTCTCTCCCTCGCCTGCCGCGCGCTCGCCGGAGCGCCCGCAGCTGCCGCCTGACGCGCGCCTAACGTACGCGTTGAAACATGTCTGTACGTGCACCTCTCTGTCGCTTCACCCTCTCCACCGCTCACATGCGCAACGCCGCTGCTTCGCATGTCCATCAGGGTCTTCCCTTGGGAAGATGGTGTAATTTTTTTAACACAATCTGTGCACCGTCTTTAAATAGATATGATCCTCACCAACGCTTTTGCCTCTGCATTCTATTTAAAGCTTTACTTAGCTCGCCTGTCGTTACTAGTGGGATGTTCACTTCCTCTGGGCTACTACTTTCGCCCTCCCTACAATCGTCGGGAGGGCGAAAAAGCACGGGCTTGCTTTCAAGTGCGTGAGGCCCGTCTGCATCGCAAGGCTAACGACGGCGTCCACCGCACTTTGGAGAGTCTCCTGTAACTGGCCGTCTGAGCCCGTCGTCGTCCACAGCGTGATGGCGTCCGGCGTAGTTGGTATGTCGGAGGCCCGGGACCGCATTGAGCGAAGAAGGGAGCGTGCGCATGGCAATGTTAGATAGGAATGGAGACAAAACCGCTTCTTGAGGGGCACCTCTGTCTCCGAGCGTAAGGCGTTCAGAGGCAGGGCTACCGGCCAAGGAGAATTCGGCGTTGCTGTTCCAAAGGCAGTCGCAGACGTAGTTGTACGTCCGTTCGCGCGGGTCAATGGAGGCAAGGTTTGAGGCGATGGCCACATCTCGCGCCGAATCGAAGGCCTTGTGGAGATTAGGACCGATCACTGAGCGAGGGCCGGCTTTCGGCAGGGTCAGAAGGAGGTCGTGGTGTATCTGCACTAGCACGTCTTGCGTCGATAGGTGATCGAGGAAGCCGAGCGTCGGGGGGAGGGAAGAGGTCGTTTTCTTCACCGTAAGCCGGAACTCGGGCTAGGACGCAGCCTTCCAAGAGAACAGGTGAGCGTTATTGGGGCGCAGGTTGGTGATTGTCATCTTCGCGACTGGTTTGGGGATGCTTTAGAAACCGACTTTCATTGTACTAAGGGTGCCATTGAACTGATACAGCTTGTGCAGGCCCTTGGCGTGGCATGTACTTCTGCAGCCTTATCGCTGGCCTTGAATACCGAGCGATTTTGTAGAGATGCCTCGCGGTCGCATGAACTGCAGTTCACTGCCGCCAATGGCCTCCACCAATTTCTGAAATACGCGTTTCAATTTGCCATCAAAAGCCCATTGTGGTCGTCGAGTGCACTTCGCATGCGCGTGTGTATATATATATATATCTATATATATATATATATATATATATATATATATATATATATATATATATATATATATATATATATATATATTGTGAAGAAGAAGATGCACCTCCATCCAGCAGCATCTCTACCCAGCACCTCCACCAATTGTGAAGAGGTTTATTAGCGCTCTAGTGCCGATACGCTTGTCCGCGACGACGCAGCGTGAGGCACAGTCCAGCAGGACAGCAGCGATCAGAAACACGAGCCGAGTGAGCCCAGCGTTGAGGATGCTGCTGGATGGAGGCGCAAATTCTTCTTCACAATATATATATATATATATATATATATATATATATATATATATATATATATATATATATATATATATATATATATATATATATATATATATATATATATACACTCGGATCCCCACGAAGTGGATCATGACGAGTGGGTGAAGCTCTGGGTGGGTATCGTATGGGTGCGTAACGGTACGTTACCCGAGCGTTGCCCCATATAATGCAGACTTGAGTGACATAAAGTGACATAAAGAGTCGACGACAAAGGTAGGTCCTAAGGTTCATAATGTTTACGTTGAAGTCGCCGACTAATATAAAGGGACTTGTACTTGTAGGTGTTTTATATCTTTCTGTCACAATTATGATTGATGTTCGTCTGTTGTAAACCTTTTTTTTGTTCACATACACGCACATGTTTCGACTATAGCAACGGTTTTCTATATACCGTCACGTGGTCATGACGTCCACGAAGGCGGCAGTCAATATGTCCAAGATGAAACTGTTTATTTGGCAGAACTTGTGGCCGGTAAACGGAAAGTCAGATTATAGCAATACACACTGGCACTGATAGCGGCGAACGGAGCGTCGGCCGTCGATCAACTGACAAGCCGGGAAGCGCGTCGGCATTTATACGTGTGTCATCGAATATTCCAACCTTATCTTTGGTTGTCGCGCCAGCTCTGGAATAAGCTCGAGTGTTCGCGTCTTGCGCGCATTCTTAACAAAACGATCTAGAAATAGCGCGAAGCTTCTCCAACAATGAGGCGCGGTTTGCGCTGACCATCGCTGACAGTCTTTGTGGGCGAAAACCGAATACAGCAAAAGTGAAAATAAGAAACGCGCGTGGTAATACTATGACAGCGGACAGTGAGAATCGACGACAAAGCTAGGTCCTTAAGGTCCATAATGTGTACGTTGAAGTCGCCGACTAGTATAAAGGGTTTGTGCTTGAAGGTGTTCTATATTGTTCCGTCACAATTACGATTGGTATCAGTCTATTGTTCAAACTTTTTTTTGTCATAGGCTTTGATTGATGGGTGCTTAAAAGTCGGTGCTTTTATGATGTTGTGGCTGTTTATTTTGTTCTGGTTAATAGCTTTTTATTTTGTTCTTGTTAACTTTTTGTTCTGTTATATGCTTTGATTGGTGGGCGCTTATATATCGGTGTTTTTATGGTGTAGTGGCCGTTTATTTTGTTCTGCATGACAGCCTTTTATTTTGTTCTTTTTAAGCTTTTGTTAACCTCTTACACGATGCTGTACCGTACCGTGACGGACACCGGACGGGCAAGCCTCGGCCCTCAGGTGCCTCGCCCCTAATATATGCACACACACCGGAGCACCATGGCGTCACGTACGGCGCAAACACGCGTAGGGTCTCTATGTAATTTATAGCGGAATAATAGATTGTCCGCTGGTAATGAAGGAGCCCATTAAAAAGACACTAAAGGGAAATACTAAGTCGACGTTCATTGCTGAAATAGCGGTCCAGAAACCTTGTAGTGCTATTTTCATGCCAAGGAAATGTTTATTTTGAAATAAAATCACGTTTTAGTGGTCTGCACAGCGTTAGCGCGCTTCAAATCACCCGCGTCACCCGCCTGAAAACGGAACTCCTGACGTAGCAGTTGCCTTGCCCAACGATTGCCCGCCTTTACTGGGCGGCGCCGACACTAGCAGCAGCAGAGTGAAAGTAGCGGGAGCCACAGCAACAAAAACGGCCATTGAACAATTTTCTGCTTGCTTGGTGCAACTGGGCTCCGCTAGATGACGCTACCTGTCCAGCCTAACCAAGCGAAAACGCAATTTTTGAACCCCTCGCGCCTTTCCCCATAGTAACGCCAGGCGGTTCCTTTTTCTATGAATCAAACAGAAACGGACAAGGAGCATTTTATTACGTGTTGTAATGGACGGAAGCTTCTTTTCTTACTACAGCTGGTTTGATTACCAGTGATTAATTGTAGCCCGGGAGCTGTGATGTCATTAGGATCATTTCCTAGATGTCCAACTCGTAGCGCATGTGGTGTCATACATTTGCCTTAATTTCTCGATTAGTAGAGCACTGCTGTTGATAATATTGACGTTTTAGACATTCTCAAACATTGATCTTTCACTCTGACGCAAATTATTATTTGCCTTTAGTGTCCCTTTAAGGCTGACAGAGACATGGACGGTGATATCTTGTGCACAGTTCTTTTGTGTCCTTTACATATGAGATTGCGTTATCCCAAAATTTTCTGAGACGCGCTCTAGGTCAGAGTGAACGAGATGAATTTGCTCACTTTTTACCAGAGAGTTCACTGCAGGGATTACTTGCGGTCGTCGAGTATCACCTATCCATGATGAACTGAGTGCTCGTGACAGCATGTCGACGGTTGCTCAATCCATGGGTAATGCAGGTGCGGACGCTCGTCCAATCGCTTTGAATTCTCTGGCTTTCATTTGGAGATACTACGTTACAAAAAAATTTCGGACAGCATTGTGCTTCAAGATTTCGGAGTAGGATATAAATCAGCGTTTCTGTAATTGTAGATGAATTCATGGCATAATTTTCTGTTCTTTTATCCAGGTCACAAGAAGTACGATCTGCGCGTTCGAAATTCTTCCGTTCATAGGCCTCTTGAAAGAAAATGCTTAGAATATTTCGTATGGAGAGCAAGAGCGAAGCCATACAAGCTATACAAAAACTATTGCCAGTACTTACAGCACCGTCGACACACTAATACATTTAACTGTAAAGACGAAAGGAATCCTGTAATTTGAGGCAGCGCAGAATCGCCTTTGCAACTGGAAATACAGCAAAATAAATAATAAAGCCATGCAAAAAGCGCCAGTACGCTCACGGTGGAAGATACTTTTATTGTGGTGGATAGCTCCGTGTTTCACAGTGAACGAACAATTTCTTCAAGAAATGTTTTGTGTTCTTCAGTCCAGTTCTGTATTGCAATTTATTTGTTAGTAAAAAAAGTATTTCTCTGTGGTGTGGCGAATTATTTCGTAGTAATAATAAAGCCGACAAGTACAGCTGAGTGCTTAAGTTAGACGAAGTCATTAATAGTTTTATTTGTTTGGGGTGAAATGAAACAGTTCATAGAAATGAAACGATCGATAGGAAAGGGCATTTGTCCTCATTCTCTTACACTGTCCTGTTCTATTACATCTGAAAAACCACGTTCGTATATCTTTTGTAAATTCTCAATGCGCGCCACACGATCGTGTCACAATGTTCATTAGGCATTGCGTGGGTGTGCTGCCACTGACGCGGACAGCCGTCTGACACTTCCAGGTGTTGAAAGAATGAGTACCTCTGTGAAATAGTTCTAGAGACAGCAAATGTTAAGGCAGCAATGTAGTAGCAACGCATGCATGCATCCTACTTGCATCCTATTTGTATTCTTGTTCCTCTTGCAATTGCGAAATATTATGTACATGAGACCAATGGATTTAATTGAAGATGTGGAAACTCGCTTTTTTTAGCTTGCACTGCCATTACCAGTGTAGACAAGGTTGTATCTCTTCCTTCTATTTCTGATGTGCGGAGTATAAAAATGCGATGAAAGCACGGAAAAACGTCATGCGTAGCGATAGCGTGACGTTGCATCAAGAGGTTAGAAGAGGAGAACGAAGAAGAAGATATAAAAGCGAAGGTGACGTGGCCATAGGGGCCCTGGGTGTTCAATCGTGAGCGCGTGAGCTGGGTACGAGCGTCGCCGGCTTTTGTTTCGGCCGCTCCGGATCCACTGTCTTTTACGGCATTGTGGTGATCCACAATGCCGTAAATATAAGTGGTGAGCTTACCAGGATCTTTTTTTCTTATTCTTTTATGTGAATCTCACGGATTTCTGTGCGGCAGAAAGAATGGACTTGACGAAAATTTGACTGTTGATACTACAGCTGGGATTATCCAGTGAAGAAGCGATGAGCCTCCATGATCGTGAGGAAAAAATTTGGCAGACCCCGCGTAGCAAGGGTAATCGATGTCATTCAAAAAATGCGGAGTGAAGGTGACAGAGGTGTAATCTTTTTTTTTTGAGCGAAACGTTAGCAAATGGGGCTATTGGATTGGATTAGATATACTTTTAGTGGGTCCTCCAAAACACAGATCACTGTGTCGCGAGCCGCTCCCACGTGGGGACCGAAAGGTTGAGCCCCTCAGCCGCCTAGCTGGCTTGGTGGACAGTCCAGAGCTGGTCTGCCAAGAACGAGCTGCGAATACGCTAAACACATGTACAAATGTTATGCGCACAGGCATGTATGTTGAACAGTCGCATATGTTTTATATAACCAGTTGTTTAGAGTTGCGTAACAAGGCCAAGAGCAACATGGGTATTACCAACACCAGAAGCGGTAAGCTGAAATGTAGCACTTGTGCTTGCCAGGATGGTAGCCCTGGATACGTAGACCAAATTCAGTGGATAGCGCTTAACTACAATTGACGCTAACCCGACGTGACGCCTGTATCATTGCAGTGCATATGCATTGTTTATAAAATTGCATGGGCAGCACTGCAACTGTAGTTGACGTTTCACCAACATTACACCTGCAGAGGCTCTTTTACCAAAGCAGTTGCGAGACCTGGCGAGGCTATGTGGTAGAATTCTTGATTGCCACGCAGAATGCTTGGATTTGATAACTGCTGGAACCATATCATATATTCTTTGCATTCGTCGGGTCAACGCTGCGTATGTCTGATTTTCCTAACGCTCTCGGTTTTAAATTACCAATGTCTATTCTCGCCCTTCCTCCGTAGAAATGAACGGTGAAACACCTGTGGCGCACACCCGCATACCGCGGCCCATGGTATACGGGTTGTAATGAGAAACGGTTCGCTTCTTAATATGTAGATGGGAACGCTGACAGTCCCACCAAACGGCGAGGCTGCTTGCAGGTTTTGAATGCACTTCATACCAGCATGACCAAAAATAAACAAGCGCAAACAAAAAAAACACGTGAAGTGAACGCAAGGAAAAACAGGAACTGGCTAATAAGAGTCTCTACTGAAATAGACCGTCAGAATCTCCAGCACTGGCTCACCGACTTGATGTCCGAATTGCTTCTGCGTGACAAGGAGATGCACGAGGCCAAGTGGGGCGATGGCTCTCAAGAGTCCGGCGCTGGCTTGCGAAGGCTGGCGAAGACACCGGAGTCGAGATGCGACGTGGATGAAGGTGGAGGCGCACACGGCCAGGTGAAGCCCTTAGACTCAACTCCTGGAACGCGTTGCAGTGGTTTGACACTCGGGCCCGGTCACCCGACTCTGTCCCACACCGAACGCCGTCTCACTCTTCTTTCCACTTCCCCCGCACACACTTTCTTTCTCTTCGCGCCTCTTCTGCGCGTGCATCAACGTCCTCGTCTTCGTCGTCTTCTGTCGCCGCCGCACACACAGGCGCACCCGCTCGTTGGCGCGCACACCACACGGGTATGTGCCACATGTGTCTGGGGGGAGAGGCTTTGACGTCGTACGGGACGGGATTTTCACATTATTCATGTCACAACCAGACAGTCATTATCGTCAAACCCTCTTACCCTCCCATACTAATTTTGGTCTACCACAAGTTAAAGGGGAACTTTGGCGATTTTTCGATACTCACCGATTTAAATAAAACTTTAAACATAAGTGCTCTTCGGTGCCCTGATGATATGTGCCAAATTATACAGCCGTAAGTAATTTAGTTTTTCGGAGAACGAGTTTTAAAAATTGGTAAACAATTCCGGAATCATACCTTCAAATGCGGGCCACCCTGTGTACGTGACGTATCTAGGTACTCCTTTCTCGTCCCCCCCCAGACGGACGCTTGCTCGCGGCGCGCGCTTTTAAATGCGAATGCATTTCATAGTCGGGCTATGTCAGGCATCCGGCGTCGTGCGGCGTTGGCGTTGTCCGCGGCGAGAGTGTAGTAGCGGAGAGTGAGTGGAGAGGAGGAGCGCGCTTTAGTGCGTGAGGGGCGCTCGCATCGCGGGGAGCTCGGAGGAGCTATATGTGAAAAAAATAATAAAGAAATAAAAAAATAAAAAAAGATAAAAAAACAGAAGAAAAGCAAAAAAAAGCCCCCCCCTCCGCGGAGGGAATGGTGAGAAATGCGAATGCATTTCGCGCGCGCTTCACTCCATTTATATATGGTGGTTGTGGTTCGAAGAAGGAAAAGGCGCCTAATTTCTGCAGCCCGGTCGGGAGCACGGCGCAGCGCCTTTTTTTATTATTTTGTTTTGCTTTTTTTGTGTGTTTTTTTATTTTTTTATTTTTTTTTATTCTTTTTATTTTTTTATTTTTTATTTTTTTTTTCATATATAGCTCCGCCGAGCTCCCGCGATGCGAGCGCCCTCACGCGTTAGAGCGCGCTCCTCCTCTCCACTCAGAGCGGAGAAAAAACACCTGCCGCGGACAACGCCAACGCCGCACAACGCCGGATGCCTGACATAGCCCGACTATGAAATGCATTCGCATTTAAAAAATGGCGCTGTGCCGTGCTCCCGACCAGGCTGCAGAAATTAGCGCCTTTTCCTTCTTCGAACCACAACCACCATATATAAATGGAGTGAAGCGCGCGCGAAATGCATTCGCATTTCCTCACGATTCCCTTCGGGGAGGTGGGGGCATTTTTTTTCTTCGAGGCGACGCTGACGCTAGCACAGGCGACGCTTCCGCGCTCATGTAGCTGCACTCCTCATCGCTGGACTCCTCGCTGGTCAGTTCAGACGAGCTGGCACAGCTTGTTTCCACGTCGGAAGACATCGGCAGTTTGCTTTTCCCGCGAAAGAAGAGGCACGTGAGCAATGTTTACGGGCCGTGGTGGCGTGTAGCGGATTTGGTGACGCCATGACGTCATAGAGTACCCAGCATGGAGCACGAAGCAGCTCCCCGTTTCGGTTTCGGTTTTGACTCGTTTTTCATTGCTTATTTAAAATTATTGGCGAGTGTGTCGGCAAAATGAACCGCCCTAGCTGTTGCAGGACTGTTAATACTATTTGAAAACGGCGTTATCTCGGTATGGTCGAAAATGCCTTTAAGGAGGCGATCACGAGAGCACCGAGACGTAGGCGGCTCTTTTAATTGATAGATAGATAGATAGATAGATAGATAGATAGATAGATAGATAGATAGATAGATAGATAGATAGATAGATAGATAGATAGATAGATACATAGATAGATGGATAGATAGATAGATGGATAGATAGATACGCTCATAGTGTGCGCAGTACGCAAAGAAATGCTTCGCATTTCAAAAAGTTTGAAAGATATGGAAAAAGAGGCTGCAAGAATAGAGAGCACAGACACTAAAAGAAAGGCGAGAAGATGTGTAACGCGAAATTAGGAAGATTGAATGTGAGAAAGAGTTCATTTGATGGAAACAGCAGAATCTAAAGCGGGATAGTAAGAGGAGCACGGGTGATAGGCGCTCCACAGTAGAGATAGAACCTCAGAGATCGACGCGAGTCTACCCCAAAATATTGATGGCTCCCTTCGACGACAGTCGAGACGACCTGGATGCATACTGGATCCGCTCAGCACCACGCTACCCGTTGGTCGGCTCCCGGCCGGTCGTAACACCGTGCATCTCGAAGCTACACGTTTCGGTGGACGGGCAATGCAATGGCAGCGACGGGCCGATCCAGCCTTCTTATTCGGGGAAGCAGACGCGAAGACGCGGCGACGAGCCGATCCTGACTCGACCAGGAAATGGCAGAGAGGCGGCGAGAAAGCCTACTTACTACATAGAAAAACCTAGCAAGGACCACTTACTCCATAGCTGCAACCGGCATAGGCCTAAAGACTTGAGGATCGAGCAGCTCCTCTGTGCCAAGGTTTGGGTGACTTGCAAACTTTCCCACTATTTTTATTTCAGAAGCCTGCGCTTAGACATTACACAACACGGTGTCATAGATACACATAAAAATTGCGCTATGGAAAACTGGTGTCGCAAACTCCCCTGAGCTAGTGGGCTGCATTAGAGAACTTTGTCCAGCAAGGGAAGGGACAGAAAATGGTATGGGCGATGGGGCAGGTGGGAGGGAGGGCAGTCTGAACGGAATGTCAACTCTCACTGCCATTTGAAATAAGGCCTGTCCTATATCTAATGTACGGGTCGTTTTCGAAGAGATACCAATTTTCAAAACGACTAAACTCTGCCCGCTTATTCTCAAATATAGCTTTTAGATGCCCTGTCCCCTCATTGTCCGCCGTAGCCAGATGACGATCACGCTACCATCACGGCGCAGCACATGCAAGCAGTGATGTTCCGTCCTGGACAGAAGAATTCCCTTTCCGAGGCCCGAAAGTTCCCTATTTCCGGCATTTTCCCCGCATACATCGCCAAAAATCCCCGCATATTTCCCTGCACAAAAAAAAAAGAATATATATATATATATATATATATATATATATATATATATATATATATATATATATATATATATATATATATATATATATATAGTTTATGACGTGTTTCAGGCTCTTCCCATCGCTTTCTCTTCTGTCCTGCCCAACTCAAAGCGCATCGCCTTTGAGATCGGCTTTTAATACTACGAAGGAGCTATCTTGGAGCTCGCTTTAAGCGGTATGCGATGCCGAAGGAATGCTGTACATGCTCATGCACACGGCCACTGCATAAGAAGAAAAGTTTATTATTGTTGTTGTTTTTTTTGTTACTGAGTGACGTGGCGTACAGTAATGTGCCTAGCAGATGCTATCTATATGACCACATTTTGTACAAAAAGCACGTCAACTTTTCAATCATGGTGACTAAATATTGTGAAATAAAACAAGCTTTTGTGGCGGTATTTAACATTTTATTGACTTGATTAGGAACGGTTCTGCAAACTACCGTAAAGAAAACAATAAATAAATGTGAAGTGACTAGAATATATATTGACTGGGAAACCTTTCAATTGACCACAGAACTTTTGTGTGCCTCGAAATGAAAAAAAAAGCAGGGTATTTAAAATATATAAAGCTAGGATCACAGCACAATGACTAGAACATGTCAGCCCTCTTGGGATCCGATGGTCCGGCGCCGGGCAGCTGAATCTAACTTTCACCGGGCAGCTGAATCGCTGGCCACACAAACCAGCAGTCAGTCAAATCAATGTCATCAGTTTTTCTGCGTTGAATTATTCCAAGAAAGACTATGGTCTTTAAAAACGAACCTTAGAGGCTGTGTTTTGGCACGCTACATGCGCCAGAAACGATTGCGACATGCGAAAGCCTCATGTCCACAGTCTTTTGATCGTTATAAAAAAAAAATTTCACCACCCCTCTAAATTCCCTGCAATATCGCGAAGATTCCCTTTTTCCCTTTCGTCCAAAATGACTGTCGAAAATTCCCTGAAAAAGCGAAAATTCCCTGCACGGAACATCACTGCATGCAAGGTATCCATTACACGCCATGACGATGACGCTGATGACGATGAAGAATAAGCGCGTCCCAGACCACACATTCTCTTTCTGCCAT
>JALIZH010027226.1:0-19098 GCA_030522465.1 Rhipicephalus appendiculatus
GGCTGATGGGGTGTTGTCAGTCGGGTCTTAACGCGACAGCGTTAAGGAGCTCGTTTCGCAGAAATTCCACTGTCGACGTCTGGGTCGTTGGTTGTGAACGAAATATCAGCGTTATCTGTGAGCATAGGTCGGCAAACTCACTCATGAGTCGACTCACTTCAGACTCACTCAGACTCAGATTGAGCGTGAGTCTGAGTCTGAGTGAGTCCGGCTGAATTATAATTAGGTGAGTCTGAATCCGAGTGAGTCCGGCTGAGTTATATTTTGGCGAGTCTGAGTCCGAGTGAGTCCGCTTGAGGAAAATTTTGGTGAGTCTGAGTCCGAGTGAGTCAGGTTGACGAAAATATTCATGAGTCTGAGTCCGAGTGAGTCCGTTTGAGGAAAAGTTTAGTGAGTCTGAGTCCAAGTGAGTCTGGATGACGAAAACACCGGTGAGTCTGAGTACGAGTGAGTTTAGTTGTAGAGAAATTTCGTGAGTCCGAGTCCGAGTGAGTCTGCTTCAGCAAAATTTTGGTGAGTCTGAGTCCGAGTGAGTCCAGTTGAAGAAAATATTAATGAGTCTGAGTCCGAGTGAGTTCGCTTCAGCAAAATTTTGGTGAGTCTGAGTCCGAGTGAGTCCGGTTGAAGAAAATATTAATGAGTCTGAGTCCGAGTGAGTTCGCTTCAGCAGAATTTTGGTTAGTCTGGGTCCTAGTGAGTGCTAAGCGAAAAACGTTTATTGAGTGAGTCTCCATGGGCTCCATTTATTTTGCCGACCTATCGTTACAAATATTTATAGCCTCCTTTTATGGCGTGTCTTGTAAAGCCCTAGAAATTATTTTTCAAATTATCAAGCTGTCCATGCCCTCATATACGAGGGCATGTAAGTGGGCTGTGCCGCATGTTCTGGCACATGTACAACTCCAGGCCACTTTTATTTAGCGACATCGTGATCCACATTGAGTTTGATCTACAATTGTGTACCTAATCAACGGAGAGTGAGTGCAATGTTCGAGCTTCATCATCCATGTGGATTAAAATACGACAAAGCAGCACGATTCGCGAGCATCGAGCGCCCCTTCGCTCTCTGTTGCAATGAACCGCTTGTGTCTTTAGATGTCGCTTCGGTTTTTTCATGAATAAATGTGGCAATTGGGAAATTTTCGAGTGCCAAACAAGACATTCACAAGTACGAGAGAGACAGGACGGGTGCTTTTGAATGCCTTGTGAATGCATTGTACAGCGCTCAAAAATTTCCCAGTAGCTATGCACCATCTTGCCGAATTTCAAGCTTTGTTAAAAATGCAGCGACGACACAGACCATCGGCTTTCGTCATGTCATTCGCTACCAATTAAACAGCGGCTTCGTTATTTAAAGTGCCTAGATAAAGCTTGCCCCCGTGATACCTCGAAAGTTGTAGCGACAGAATTTCAAGGGAGGAAGGGGGTAGAAACGCACCATTCATGCCATACGCAACGCTTCATCACTTGCAAAAACAAATTTCTTCGGGCTGTAATGTGGTCAAAAAAATTCTGTTACCTCTCGGCAATTCAAGGAGCTTTTAAACTTTAATGACTTCTTAGAATTCTAGACTCTCTTTGGGAGATATTGCTGCCATATTTTCCCAGCACGCCTGCAGTTCAGTCCTTGCCGACTCAAGCAAAACCCGTTTTTTTTTCGTATTTTTTTCTTTTCTTTCCTATTCAAACACATTTCCATTCATAGTCAGCGTCGACGCGCCGAAGCACTTTCTGTGGTCCCTCAGCCGTCATTGTTCGTCCAAGCCACACGGCAAAAAGCTTCATGGCACGGCCGTTTCCCAGGCTAGTTTCTCGTATCTTGCTTTCGAGCTCCTAATACCCCCCAAGGAATGCAAGGAAAGTACAAAACGAAGCAACGAGCTCGACACTCTAGGCTTAGGGCCTGCAACACAAATATCTCTATTCTTTCAAAAGTGAACATTCGGCAGAAGTCTGTCTGGTTGGGATAACAGAAAACTGGAGAAAAGAGAAAACTCCAGCCAAAATTTATTTTAAGAAACCGCGACGTTTCGAAGCATGATCGGCTTCTTGTTCAGGGGTGAGAAGGCCCGAGATCTGCAACGGCGTCTTGCCAGGCGTGATGGTTTGCCGTGAGTCGTCGCAAGCCCTGGCAGTAGAGGGAGGCCAGTGCCCCCGTGGTGTGGTTGATGTTTCCCGCTGTCTGCTCAATGTACCCGGATTCGAGGAGGGGCCGCCGGCGAAGGTTCCTTTCTTTTCCAAAATCAGCGCGTCATCTGGACTGGTATGGTGGTCAAACCGCTAGCAGTGCTTTGTCACTTCGGTCCGTCCGCTGTTCAAGTGACGGAGGTCATTCTTGTGCTGCCGCATTCTTTCATGGAAGTTCTTGGTTTCCTCAATGTAGGAAGCGGGGCAGTCGGCGCACGTGATCCGGTACACGACGCCCTGCGCTTTTTCCACACATGCGCTGTCTTTGGGCCGAGGAATGAAACTGCCGATGGTGGTGGATGGCTTGTGGGAAACGTCGACCCCTGCCTTTCTTAGTATACGGGCTATTGCTTCGCTGGCGCCCGCAATGTGGGGGGATCGACACACGGCGTCGTTGCGGCGCCGTTGGAGTCACGCTTCCCCCGTCTTTTCTCTTACGCAGGGCTATGCGAATAAACGCCTTTGTGTAGCCGTTGGTGTAGAGGTCACGAATTATTAAAGACGATAGTCTTTCTTGGGATACCTAAACGGAGAAATTTTAGTCTGTCTGTCTGTTTCTCTGTTTGTCGGCACGTCGCACGATTCAGCTAGCTGGCCAAAGTTTAACCCCCTGCCTTACGACCTCCAATCTTGACCGAAAGGCATGTGTTCATACGGGTGAGCGTGGGCAATTAAAAATCAAATATTACGCATACCTGAGGCACAACATCAATACCTTAGTACGATTCACAGTGTTCCTTTAAAACAAAATCTATAGATACGTAATTATAAAGATCCTAGTGTTTATTACGCGGCGCTCAAAATGCGCCGCTGTGTACAAAACAAATCTCCGCCCAGTGATTTAACTTCGACGCTGTGGTGCTGCCACCTGGCAGCAGCATAGTTCAACACAAGCCGATGTTCCCCGGTAGCGCTGTAGATGGCGTCCTCTTCTGTTTTATCAATGCCAGCCAGATGCGGCTGATTCATCGTAGAAGAGCGCTGTCTCAGGCAAGGCAAAACATATATGGCCGCTTGATGAAATACGACCCACTCTACAAGACATGATCAGAGAACGCAGAGAAAAGACCGACGACCAAATTTCAGCGGAGAAACGCCGGCGTCCGTCTAAGCGTGCCCGGAAAACGTCCGAAAAACGAGCCCAGCGGCTAGCCCAGCTATTAAATTGTGGTACTCATGCCGCTCATGCAGTGCAGTCGGCACAAGACTATCGTCTTTCGACGACATTTGCAGCGAAGCACGCAGATACGCGGCCAATTTTTGTGTTCCGTTCTTCTATCCGCTGTTGTGGCGACGATTGGTGATTTTGGTTGGAGTTTTATATTTAAACTCGTGACGCAGCGGGTGGTTGGTTGTTTACACAATAAACGAAGGCACGTTTAGCTGCAGTAGGGCGATAGGAACTTTAAAATCGATTTTAGATACGTCCTAGGCTATATTATCGGTTGATATTTCGTAGATGATGCGCGTGTGTGTACACAAATCTATCCCACATGTTATCTAGCCTTCAAAATTTTGTTTCAGAACTTCAATGGGAAAGATAGAGGGGGGGGGGGGGGGAGGAGTATGCGCTGGTATGAAGATAAGGAGCGGTCTCATAAATATACGAGACTCGAGCACTGCTCTCCATCCCTTACCCCCCTCTTTGCATCTTTCGAGAATGTAGGCTTTGAAGCAGGAAAGAAAAAAAAAGAGCATGTCCTGCCTTCATCTCACTCATTTTGTATTCGTTGTAGCACTGGCTTTCGATCATAAGTCGCTGAGCAGTGTCCCCTCATGGGAGACAAATTAGCGCATTTCTCATGTTTCATGAATCACTAGATGTCATTATGAATCCACACCAATTGCCCATCAGTCTGTTATTCTGCAAAGAAAAACAGTACGTTATGGCAACCTCCGCTGCCACATTTACCCGCTGAAAATAGGCTCCTCAATCATTTATTTATTTAATAGTACCCTGAAGGCCCGAAGGAATTACAGAGGGGAGCTGTACATTTGATAAAGCGTAAGAGATTAGCAGTTACACCGAAGTAAAAACAATACAAATAATAAGTTATTAAGGATAGATATATTAGCGACGCAGTGAAAATAAAAAGAAATAAAATTGCTAATAGCGCAGGGTTAGCTATGTGAACTTATTGCGTGTGGCTTGTAGTAAACCCTCCAGTTGTCAGTTCAGCGCCTTGTCCAGTGACTTTGTTCTTAGAAATGAATATTCCGGTCCTTTCTGGGGACTAGTACAATCGCTGTGAAGCGGCGTCCGCGTCCCCACCTTTCAATACGGCATTCTTGCAATCGGCTTGACTGTCAGTAATTGGGGTTTTTGGAAAGCAGAAAATTACCACCTCGTTTTGCGTGGTCTGTACCAGACCATGCAAAAAGCTTCGACCATACCTTTGAACACACTGTCCGGCTCTCATCGGCGCGCCTATGCACGTTCCTTTTTGCCTTGTGTCCGTATCCAGCGTGGCACTGATACGACTCTACCATTACCCACGAGATAGAGTAGTCACTAACAGCTGCAACTGGTTCTTAGCCGGCTCAGAAAAATGTCTTGCTGGAAACAAACGCAGTCACAACCCGTGTACTTAGATTAAGATGCACGTTGAAGAACCCTGGGTGGTCGAAATATCTGGAGCCCTCCACTACGGCGTCTCTGACAACCACATCTTGGCTTTGCGACGTAAAATACCAACCTCTATTATCCGCAATCACTTTGCGAAAGCATGACATCGACTAAAACCGAACTTAGCATTTCTATAATTCGAAACACTAGTATAATAATTATTGGCGTTTAACGTGCGAGAACCATGATGTGATAATGAGGGGCGCCGTAGTCGACGGCTACGGAAATATTGGCTACTTGGGGTTCATTACGTGCGCCAAAATATAAGCACACATGGCTCAAGCGTTTCGTCATCCATCGAAAATGCGGCCAGTATTCGATGCCGTGATCTTCGGGTGAGCAGTCAAGCACCACAACCACTACACTATCGTGGCAGGTGTTTTCGAAACTTTAGAGAGGCAGAACCATGCACCCTATAAAGCCATGTTTCCAAAATTTTTCAAGGGTGGTGAGCTCGATTCTGCAAAAGATGGCCGCCTCATATTATTTTCTTTTTCGCGTTGTCAATGAGCGGTAAATCGACTGCAAGACCATTGGCAGTTTCAATGAACGTGTTTAGAAAAGCGCCATAACGTAATGTCGCTTTCTTCGTTCCGAAGTAGCGTGATTAGGCCTTCGAACGGCAAAGCGTAAGAAAGGACGTCATTTATAATTGGGTCTGCCAAAAACGCACGTACGCGCTCGCCCATTGAAAACATGGCGCGTGCGCATAGCGCATTTCAAATGTAACAGGAATGAAACCCTAATGTTCTACGAAGGTCGGTATACCCATTCTTATATTTAAAGAAAACATTCTCAATATTGCAAAAATCGCGTGTAATGTTGAATTTCTTTTTACGATAGACATTGCGATGCACGGGAAATAACTTCTTTTTGTTTGTTGAAAGTTATCATACATTTATTTTGAAGGTTTCCTGGCACTTGTGAACCCTTTACATGTGTTATTCTACATAAGCCCTTCGACATTTATTGGATGAGCTGGGCCAAATCGAATATGGCTAATATTTAGTCCGAGTACGTCTGGTTGAGAAAAAGTTAGGCGAGTCTGTGAGTCCGCGAGTGAGTCCGCTTCAGGAGAATTTTGGTGAGTCTGAGTCCGGCTGACAAATATTTTGGTGAGTGAGTCCGGCTGAGTTATATTTTCGTTATATTTTCGTGTGTCTGAGTCTGAGTGAGTCGGGCAGAGTAATACTTTCGTGAGTCTGAGTCCGAGTGAGTCCGGTTGAGTTATATTTTGGTGAGTCTGAGTCCGAGTGAGTCCGGCTGAGTTATATTTTGGTGAGTCTGAGTCCGAGTGAGTCCGCTTGAGGAAAATTTTGGTGAGTCTGAGTCCGAGTGAGTCAGGTTGACGAAAATATTCATGAGTCTGAGTCCGAGTGAGTCCGTTTGAGGAAAAGTTTGGTGAGTCTGAGTCCGAGTGAGTCAGGTTGACGAAAATATTCATGAGTCTGAGTCCGAGTGAGTCCGTTTGAGGAAAAGTTTGGTGAGTCTGAGTCCGAGTGAGTCTGGATGACAAAAACACCGGTGAGTCTGAGTCCGAGTGAGTTTGGTTGAAGAGAAATTTCGTGAGTCTGAGTCCGAGTGAGTCTGCTTCAGCAAAATTTTGGTGAGTCGGAGTCCGAGTGAGTCCTAAGCGAAAAATATATTTATTGAGTGAGTCTGAGTGAGCTCCATTTATTTTGCCGACCTATGTCTGTGAGCGAAAATTTTTGAGAGATGCAAACAAAGAAATAATAAGAATCTTCTGCTCGAGCGGGAATCAAACCCAGGACTTCTATGTGCCTACTAGGGGTCCTACCACAGAGCCACACCCGTGCTTGAAACTGTTTCGAAAAAAAAAAAAAGACCTTTACGAGTGTGCTGTAGTGCGAGCAGTGTTCTTAACGCATGAAATATTGCGTGACAAAAGCGTAGAATCGCGCCAGGGGTCAAAATACGTGAATTGCGCAACGATTGGTTGGTTCAAAGGCCCACCAAATGCAAAGCGCGCATGCATAATCAATCGGCAGCAACGTCAACAAAGTGAGGAGCTGCTTAGGTTCGCGCGTTGCCTTAGGGATGCGTACTGGGTATTTCGTCAATTCGAAGACAGAAAAAATTGGGGGACCCTTAAGCTTCGCCTTCAAGAGTTGAACGCAATAGCGATATCCTGTCCCTAGTGCTTACTTCAACCACTTAGTGCATACTTGCTATGCACCCACTACGTGGT
Source organism: Rhipicephalus appendiculatus (assembly GCA_030522465.1). NCBI lineage: Eukaryota > Metazoa > Arthropoda > Arachnida > Ixodida > Ixodidae > Rhipicephalus > Rhipicephalus appendiculatus. The sequence goes on from JALIZH010027226.1 coordinate 7,023, forward strand.
GTTAAGGGAATACGCGCAGTAACGTGCGTGCCTTTTGTAATGGGTGGCCGGCTTTAAACCACGAAGTCGTTATGATAGTCACATGTTCTGACGCCCGATGCCAATGTACGCTTGTACCACGATATATTAGTGCGATCTTACATGTTATATTGCGACGCCTATATACAGGACGCGTGTGTTTGTGAAGCATGAAAGTTATTTTCACTGCATTTCCAAGCAGAGGAACTTATTTTGAGCGCATTTCCAAGTAGAGGCGTGGCTGTGTGGTAGAACACCTGCTTACCATGCAGACGGCCTGGGTTCGATCCTCACTCGGCTCCGGAATTTTTTATTATTTATTTATTTGCATCTTTCTCGATTTTTCGGTCACGGTCAAGATGATGATTTTTCGCTCACAACCAACGACGCCGACGCCGGAATGCCTGCGAAACGAGGTCGTTAACGCTACCGCGTTAAAATTGCGGCGTAGTGGGCACTTCGCTGCTGTACTCGCAATAGGCATTCTAGAATAGCTTGACATGGCCGATGTTACGGGCACAGACGCTCCTTTTCTTGCGGCATGATTGAGGTGCCCAACGAGAAGCGAGTCCTGGCTAGAGACTGAGAAGGCGATGCGAAAGGGGCCCGATTACGCTATCGCGTACTGCTATTGAAGGTGAAGCTCAAGGGTCCTTCAAGTTTTTCCACAGACTGTGTAGACACCATAGAAAGAACATGCCATGAGGCACTTCATCATCACTCGAAGTCGCGAGAAAGCGAATGCCGCACGGTGTCAGCGGTAGCTCGTTTCTTAAAGGGACACTAAAGGGCAAAACTATTTTTCGCGTATTAGTTAAGTACAATTTCACAATCCCGACAACACCACTCTTACCGCGACACGACGCTTGGTAAGCGAGAAAACACGCGAAAAGAAAATGCGGGTGGAGACGCCACCTTGAGCTTCCCGCACAAAACACCGTGACGTCATAGATTCTTAAGTCGTCTACTGAGTCCTACGTTGCTTCTAATCGACAAAAATGAGGTGCATTGTCATCTGTGGGCGCCGTAGACCTAGCGTACGAAGTTTCAGAAAATATCATCGAGGCAATGTCGCGAAAATACGAAAAAATACATTTGGAATTTATGACGTCACACGCGCAGATAGCGGCGCCAAATTTAAAAATGAAACTTCAACCTTGATTTTGTCCGCTAATAATGAACTTATGATAGTGAAACATATGGCATTAGAGTTCTCAGAGTGCAGTTTGTAAATCTAAACCAAGTCATTGTTTCGCTTTAGTATCCCCTTAAACCCTAAAGAGAAACAATGACTTTGGTTCAGATTTACAAACTGCACTCTGAGAACTCTAACGCCACATGTTTCACTATCATAAGTTCATTATTAGAGGAGAAAATCAAGGTTGAAGTTTCATTTTTAAATTTCGCGCTGAAATCTCCGCGCGTGACGTCGAAAATTTCAAAATGTATTTTTCGTATCTTCGCGACATTGGCTCGACGATATTTTCTGAGACTTCGTATGCTAGGTCTATGGCACCCACAGATGACAATGCACCTCATTTTTGTCGATTAGAAGCTACGTAGGACTCAGTAGACGCCTTCAAAATCTTCTACGTCACGTTGTTTGGCGCGGGAATCTCAAGGTGACGTCTCCACCCGCATTTTCTTTTCGCGCGTTTTCTCGCTTACCAAGCGTCGTGTCGCGGTAAGAGTGGTGTTTTCGGGATCGTGAAATTGTACTTTACGCGAAAAATTGTTTTGCTTTTTAGTGTCCCTTTAAGGTACGTTGCGAAATTTCCCACAAGAACTATGCCTCCGAGTAGTTTAAAAAAAAATGAGTTCTATACTTCGCGGCTTTCTGCATCTTAAATTCTTGATTGGCCACACTACGAACAAGATATTTGTCCTTTTGCCGTGATTTCACCGTTAATATTTCACCATGGAGTTGAAGGAAAAAATGATTTTACTAGCAAACATGCATATATCCACTCTACCCCTTTTAAAAACATTCGCACCAACTTCTACAGAATACTTCGACTTATAAACTTAGTACACGGCATCGTTACGTCCACTACATCGCAATACATTCTTTTCACAATTGAAATAATTTTCTAACCGATCAAAAAACAATTTTCATTGACATTCCTTGTTGGGTACGTACACGCACATCGTTCTCCACTCCACCGAGCCAATTATAAGTGGACATAGCTAAACAGCGATCGCCAAATCTCAGCCACAGCGAAGTGCGCAAACCCATCAGCCTTTTTCTAAGAGTGTGACCTGAAAACAATGTGCCGTGGTGGAAGAGCCTCAATGGTACGGTCTGTCTCTTCTTCCCTTTAGACTTCAGTTTCTTGAAGCGCGATAATGTAGAGATGATTTTCCGCCAAAAGCCTGCTTAACTGGTAGTGCTTTCTTTTAGTATCAAGGCCCCTTACATTAATACATTAATACAGCCCATGCGTGGAGTTATGTGTTTAACATCTATAGTGTTATCAAGAAGATGGGGCCATTAAACATATACATTTGTTGCGCTCAACTTGCATCACACTCACGTTCAGTGGCAACGCTCAGCAAACATCATCGCCTCTCCTGCCATCGTTCAGCGTCACTCCTCTGGCATTCAACCGCTGATTCTGAGTCCTCTCTCACCACCGACTTGCTATCTGTCCCCAAGCAAGCCACCCAACCCTCACCCGCCACCACACCACAAATAAAAAAAGAAGAAAAAAATGTCCAGCACGCCCATTGTCACATTATGTCGGTGCTGCCGCCGGCGATTTCCTTCTAGGTAATATATTCGGTGCTGGCTTAATTGTCGGGCTACGAGCAGGCGGCGTCTTCAAGGGCGGCCCGCTTCGAACCGCCGGGCTTCTCGCAGGTTTGTTCGCCACTGCTTTCTTCGTGGGTCCTCTTCGGTGTCGCAGAACTTGCACCATTAGTGCCCATTGGTGTTGCATTTTCAATTGAAGTCGTCACTGCAGTTATAGTGCTGACCGTAGTGGAGGCTTCTGTCGCGACGTTACTGGGCTGTGTTCCTCCCTTTGATCATTTCACTCGGTCATTATTTTCTTCTCCAACTACGTCATTAGCCGTTCTTTGCGCAGTGTCTTCTTTTCCTTTGGGTTTTCGCGTTGTTCTTAAAGGGCACCTTAAACAACTCCGACTTCAAAGGCGACAGAGTGATTGCTATCTCGCCTTCACTACCCTTCCTACAGGCGATAGCTCCTCCTTTCTACTGATTTCTTCATAAAGCACGCGTACAACTTCAACACTAAGCGTTGAGCCTATCATGATTTTGCTCTTGTCGGCTATACACGATTTCATTTCCGCTTGCGCAGTCAAAAACGCACAAAATGAAGTCAGATCCGTTGATCGCGCATGACAGTTATGCGAGACAAGGCAGGTCGCGTGGACGACTGCATAGCAAACCAGGGTAGGAGACAATTCACAACTGATATTTCTCGTATATAGACCAATCGAGAGTAAGTGCCCTAATTACGTCACATGAGTCACCGTTCTGGCGTCACGAAGTGCGCCAAAAAGACGAGAAATCCCAGGAGAGAACTACGCGCTCGTTTATTCGTATTTGTAGAGGCTCTTTAGAGGCCTTTTAACCCTCTAGCTGCCTTCTCGGCATCGGTTGCATACATGACGAGCTCTTGAATGAGTCGATAGCTTTTAGCTGGGCTTTCGGTATTCACAAACGTGTTCACGCACTGGCTCTCGACGTTTCGAAATCGCCACCATAGGGTTCAGCGCGATGCGATACATTCCCTCCTAGTACACCCGGTGCGGTTGCTCCTCAAACAGAACAGAGCCACTTCATGGGCCAAGAGAAGAGCCATGTTGCTATTGCCACGCGCGTTTCTTATTTTCACTTTTGCTCTATACGGTTTTCGCCCACAAAGACTGTCAGCAATGCTCAGCGCAAACCGCGCCTCATTGTTGGAGAAGCTTCGCGATTGTTGTACATCGTTTTGTTAAGATTGAGCGCAAGAGACGAACACTCGAGCTTATTCCAGAGCTTGCGCGACAACCAGTGATAAGGCTGGGATATACGATGACACACGTATAAATGCCGACGCGCTTCACCGCTTGTCAGTTTTTTGACGGCCGACGCTCTGTTAGCCGATATCAGTGCACAGCGTGCATTGCTTGCTGTAATTTGACTTTCAGTTTTCCGGCCACAAGTTCGGTCAAATAAAGAGCTTCAACTTGGAAACGCCGACTGCTGACTTCGTCGACGTCACTTCCACGTGACACTATGTATGCGAAGCTGGTGCTACAATGCTTTGACTGTTACGTCAGCTTCGAGCTTCGTGGTTACGGTTCTCGTAGTCGAACCTTTGTCCGTAATACCTTGCACTCACCAGCGTTTTCCGGACACATCAGTAGCTTTTCCGTGAGAAACAGGCGCTTATCGGAAGTCCTCGTCTTGGACATGATGAAGCAGCCAGAATCTCTTCAAGCGTACATCCTGGTAACCACTAGAGGCCTTTCTCCACCAAGCACCAGTACCTTCACCAAACACCAGCATCTTCTTTGCCGACTGCGGGTTCCTGACCGTAAGCTCACAAACATGGTTCAGCTGGAATACCCTCAAAGTGAAAACCTTGGGCAGCATTCACAGACGAGCCATAGAGTCCCTGAAACCTTCGGCGTGGAAATATCTTGCATTTACTTCCCCGTGAAGAAAAACGGCATTCAAAACGCACGGCCCCGCCGGCTCTTGCGGCAAAACAACTTAATTCTTGCCTTTCTTATTGGGGTTCTTGTTAACGGGCTGGGCTGAGCCGCAATTAACGCCGAAACGAAGGCATTCTACGTCTGCACCGAATGGTAGCAGGACGTAGAATCACGCGCAGCAATTCTGGTCGCCGTCCGGTATTCAAGTCGTGGGCTCGGATACCGCTGGCTTTTCAATTTTTCGACGCGAGAAAAAAAGTATCAGTTAATTTGCTTCTACTGAATCAGGCTTACTGTCCCGCCAGGATGGCTGAGTGTTGCAAAGCGCTGCGTTCAGGTCGCGGTCGCATCTTCAGGCACTGGGTTCAAATCCCACTTATTACTGATCAATTTCTCTAAAAACAACCTGAACAGAAGAAGGTAGCACTGACACTCTTCTTCACGTGGGGCTCATCATCCCGCAAGGATGGTCGAGTGGTGGTCAATAAGCTTTATTTAGTTATTTAGAAATCCGTTTTAATTTTTTTGCCGCCTAATACCTGACACATGCAGATCCATATTGAAGTCCTTTATTGTTCTTCAGATGTACCAAAATTATAGCCCTTCCCAACAATGCAGAAATACGTGACATAATTTCCTTCGTATAAAACTGTGCGATCCCTTTGATAGAATAGAGCTCCGTTATTTCATGAAAATGTTCCTACAACTTAAAGAAGAAATGCTTTACCCCCGTAGTTTCCTGCATGTACATTCTGCCCGGCCTTCAGTACTTCAGTACATTCTGCCCGGCCTTCCCCTGTGCATGGCTCTGTGCATGGCATCTGGCAAACAATGTCGCAACATTCTTACACAATCCTTTCAACAACAGCCGAGACTGACGCGGAAGGAAACCAAACCGATAAAAAGGGCACATTGTCTACAACCTCTTTCAGGCTGCCATGCAGTGTCCCCGGCACTCTGCTGTCTGTGCTCACAATCAGTGCCAGCAAAGCGTTAGTTAACACCTGTTGTCATACACCGTGCAGAAAGGGGTCACTGATCTGAAGAGAAAACAAATGTCTAGCGACCAGTTGTCGCGCAAAAAGATGCTGTAAGCCTACATATCCCATCATTCGCCCATATGAACGTATTGTTTCGTTTACATCTTTTTCAGTCCAGCCCCATCGAAAGACCGCGCAAACTAAATGCAACCGCCTCACGTTTGTCCTGAAACAGTGTAGCACTTGCATGCGGTACGACAACTTAGGGATAAGAAACATTGTTTCACACAGCCGCTGCACCCAAAATAGATTGATTGGCACCGTTTAACCTCTCTTCTTTTTTGTTTTGTGTATTTAGCCTCATTTCTACAATACTCCTCACTATTTTCGTAACTCTCAAAGTAACAACAAGCTTCGTGGTCAACGGTTTCTTCCGGCTCACATTGGCAAAATTGTTCGGTGCTGAAGACCACTTTGCGTGCTACAGCACGAGTTACATGATGGAGGGCTCGCATGCCTAGATACCACTCCTGGAACGTCTCTACACCAGCGCGATTTCGTTTTCGTGAGAGCACGTCTGGCTTCATTGAAAACCAGAAACCACAGGAGCGTGCACTTGAATGGCTGTCCAGGGTAGAACCACTGGCAGTGCTGAAGAGATGAAAAATCTTTGTAAAACGGGATGTGGCTGGAACCAACGTTTCGGCAAGGGGTCTTGACTACTTCAAGGCATCGACTGCCTTCGTTTTTCTAGACCTTACACGCAATCTTCGGCAGACTTGTACACAGTGCAGAACACAGTATTGTAGGCAAATACTGCTATACGGAGCCCAGTGGCCATGACTTGTGGAAACAGGCTCGCTCACGTCATAATTATCCAGAAAATATCGGTGTAATCGCGCCAACGTTATCTCAGATTGCGGAAAAAGTGCCCGAATACCCATTAATTGTGATTTTTCTTCATCGTTTCTATTTAATGATTCAAGAAAAATCAAGACATCCACGGCTGCCATCTTTCAACTTTAGAGCCATGAAAGATAGCTTACGCTGAAGACCTATGCCCTGTCATGTGCTGTTTACGTCCGCCGCGGTGGTGTTGCGGTCATGATGCTCGGCTGCTGACCCGAAGGTCGCGCGTTCGATCCTGGCCGCGGCGGTCGCATTTTCGATGGAGGCGAAATGCTAGAGGCCCGCGTACTGTCCGATGTCAGTGCACGTTAAACAACCCCAGATGGTCGAAATTTCCGGAGCCCTCCACTACGGCGTCTCTCATAATCATATCGCCATTTGGGGAAGTAAAACCCCAGATATTGTTATTATTATAATCTTATGGTGGTTTTGGTATGTTAAACCCCAACACTTATATAGGCAGCCAAACACGCAAGACTGCTTTGCAGACTCACCGGTTGTAGCACAAACAGGAGCGAAACCTCAGGCTTCAGGCACAGATGATGGCGCAGCAGGTCAGTACTGTTCGATAACATACCGCTTACCGATATGCTGACCACTTATCAGGGTGTTACATTTACAATGCTATCGCGATACGACGCTGCTGTTAAAGCAAGCAAAGTGAGCGGGTTCAAGTACATCAAGTGGGTTCGAAAGACTGCGTCATTATTCGCACGAGCTTCATTGTGCATTTTGTTTCCTGCTGACAAAGTGTATGTTGCGCGTTTTATCTATTCTCCGAACAGACTGTGCCGCGATTTGTTCTTGCGTGCGTAACGATAGCGATTTCTTTAGCGTATTGCTATGCAGACGCGACTGCGCAACGCAATTTCACTCTGCCCAGTGACGTGATGGCAAGGACATGTATTTCCTGTTAAAGATTTTACAGCGAAACCTGTTATGACATCACAACTACAACCGATTTTGGTGGCGTAGTTGTCCACCGCCGCCGTTGTCCTTAACAGCTTTCGCGCAACATGGCAAAAAAAAATATCGATGAATAAGCGGGATTCTAAGCCAGGCCCTCCGCGTGGCAATCGAGTACTCTACCACAGACCAACGCCCGTGCATCAAGTGTTCTTCAGGAGGAGACACATCACTCTCTCGGGCGTCCCAATAGTGTCACGGAATCGGACACAGGACTGACGCGCCCTCTGTCGTGAGAGTTCGTTAGCGGAGTAGGAAAAACACGTTCTTGTGTAGCGGTTGGTGTAGTTCTAAATCTTGCGCCGAATGCATCTCCACTACTGTCAAACCTGAGGAAGCGCGTAGCACGGGCACCCAGTGATTCCCGTTCGTAGAGTTCCCACTGCTCCGTTTACCAATCCGTCGATGACGCCAATGATTGAGGTAAGCATGTATGGTTTTCCCGGCACGAGTGGTATCTTGTTAGGGGGATTCGCTAAGTCGGTGTGCGACATGCGCGCTGCTTTTTGCTGCGCTCTATCGACATCCTGCTTGTTACGGCAGTTGAGATACGTGACGTCAGCAGCGAGATCCGTCAGGTTGTTGCCCCTTCATGTGTAGCGACGAAGGCGCCGGTGGGATGAGCAATAGAGCTCTTGGCGAGGTGGTGGCGCCCTCTCTTGCGTGGCGCGGGTATCAGCCGCATGTCTTCAAAACGTTTTTAGCGTTTTTAGGTTAAAGGGGTGGTGCCACCAAATTTGTGGCTTGCGCGTTCTTCGCTGCAGGCGTTTCTTATAGCTCTAGGAAGCATGATACACGCACCAAGATTCATGTATTCTCGCTAAGTAATTTAATATCGCCTTATTTATGCGGACAACTTTCGGTTTCGGTTTCTGGGCACCAAGTTGGGCAGTGACGTAGCAGTGTAGTAGGCTTGGTCACGTGACCATACAAGGCTCGCGCGAAGATGCTTAGCACTTCGCCAGGAAGCGATCGAAACTCGGCAAGTGATGTAGCAACCAATGCTTTGCCGGTACGTCGTTCTGGAGGTAACAGGTCCCGAGGACACTCCGTCACTACAGATATGGTGTGACGTCACTACAACTTTCGTTGTCCTTCCCATAGAGCTACGTCAGTTTTGATGCGCTAGCGATGGGCATCGATCGGGAGCATGAGCATTTAGGTACACTTTGGAAGTGAATTAAAATGTATTCTAAACGTTTGCTGCGTCCGACCCTTCGTGTGGAGTGTCCTTGCATACAGAGGAAACCCACAACAGGCTTGTTATAGCCTCAAAATTTGATGGCACCACCCCTTTAACTATTGTGATTACTTCTTGGTTATTTCAGTTAATATTATTTTAGGCCTTGTTCGCTTCTTTTAACCTGGTTTTGTGCATTGCTAGCCTTGTTTTAGGCCTGTATTGACCACTTGATTTTGAGCGTGACCGTGCGACATGAGGCACTGGATGGACGACCAGCCCGGCCGATTTAGTGGTAAGCTTAAAACGTACGCGTCGCGCTCTCCGTTGTAGCTCGCCGGCTAGGCCACTCGGCAGGGAGCTATCTCTTTGTGTAATGTTGTCATACTGGGTATGTCATACTGGGTAAGCTTGAATATGCTTCTATTATATGGGACCCGTACACCAAGGTCAATATTAAAGCGCTTGAAAAAATCCAGCGAAAGGCTGTGCGATTTATTTTTTCTTTGTACAGCTACCAGTTTTCCGTTACGTCATTTATGGAATCTAATCAGGTTGTTTCTTTGCAGTCCCGGCGCAAAGATCAGCGTTTAAAGTTTTTGTATTCTTTGTTTAATCGGAAGCTCGGGCTCGACCCAGCACCGTACTTATCTCCACTTGCATCGCGGTTCACTCGTCATACTCATCCGCTTTCTATAACTCCTTATTTTGCCAGAACAAATGTATTTAAATTCTCATTCTTTCCGCAAACAATTACAGAATGGAATAACCTGCCACCTGACCAACTATTGTCCTTAGTACAATCTAGTGCCTCATCCTAGGTTACTCTGTAAACAGTCTCTTTTTTCCAGTTTAATTAGAATCGGTTCTATTTCATTCACTCGATCATTTGTTTCACTGTCACTGTAATCACAATCATTTATTTGTATTGCCTTTTCACCGCCTGTATTACCTGCATTTCTTCTTTCGGATTCTGTTAGTATTATTGCTTATTATACACCTTTGTTGTGCAAAGTTTTGATGCTTTTGTATTCCTACTCCTGCTTGGGCCATGTGGCCTGCAGTATTTCTGTAAATAAATAAAATAAAATAAATAAATAAAATAACAGTGTACATGAGTAGGGCGTCTCGAGGACAGCGTTCCTTCGTACAGGGTGGCGGCACCCTTTGACCGCGTAGCCGTCATATTGGGTCAAAAGGGGAGTTATCGCGTTGTGCGATGTTGCTCCATATTGGTTCAAACACTGGACGCTGTCGCCACCCTGTAGGAAGGAACGAAGGAACGCTACCATCGAGGCGCCCTGATAAGTTCTATAGACTCTCGAACCTAGAGTTACTGTATATGCTATTCGAACCCGACGATGGGCGACTCGCGGCGGCGGCTGACGGAAACAGAGTGTAAAGGGCGCCACGATTCCGCTAAACATTGGCACTCCCCCTCTTACGCTGGTGTTGATACAAAACATCAGTTGATTTGCTTGTCACAGGCTGCTCGCGCTGATAGCGCGGGAAATCGATGCAGACCACGGCGGTGGCTGTTTACCTCTTCATCCGCTTGTTCAAACAAGTTCGTTCGTGCGTGTGCGTGCGTCACTGTTTGTGCGTTCGTCACGAAACAACAGGCGGTACGCTTTCAAGCCGTTATCTGTATCACGCGTTCGACGCGTCGTAAAAGCAGACGCGTGCAAGGAGTGACAACAGTGCGCGCAAACTTTCCACCTCATTTTGAACAGTGCTATCCGAATGTCCATCGAATAGGAGTTGAAGGCTATTCGCCATGCGCTCGCATGTTCCCTTTCCTAATGCTCACGATAGTACTTACCTCAAGAGCGTGTTGAGGCGAGCTCGTTGGTATGGATCCATAAGAATACGCAGCGCTAAAACGACACAACACACGGCGAAAACAAGGACGGGCGCTGACTGCCAGACCAGTACTTCCTTCATCCTTGCAGGATGCGTAGCCGCTGTTGCAATTCGACACGACACATACCCTCTCCATCCTAAAGATTTGCTCTGAGGGAAATTCTGTAAATCGCTCGCCTCTGTGGCAGCGTGAAAAGATCGCGCAAAGATCGACACGTCATCGCCGCCGGCGCAACGCGCGCAAGCCCGCGAGAGCGCTCGAGAGAGACGTAAGGCCTGCAGATAGCGAAAGAATGCACGACAGCTTGCTCGTCCGCAGCGGGAATTTTCTTTCCCAGGGACACCGACTAACATTCCGTACAACACGCGTGCGAGGGACCTTTGCATGTGGCAAACGTCATAGCGTCACCAACTTCCAGTAGTTCGTTTCAAGCGCTGCGCGGCCTTATATATAAAGCAGTACCTATTCGTAACTGCAGCTAAAATATCTGTCACTTCTACTTTTTTTTTATTCAAATAGAAAAATAAATGAAGGAGTTGTTGTCACCATTGCTTGGTGACGGCTACCCCTTTCCACTTGGCTATTGCGATAAAAAAAAGAAACAAAATATATATACATATATACAGTCTTACATCGGTAAGTTCGATAAGTCTCATTTAGGTATAGAAAACACATAATCGCGGTGCACACTTTCAATACTCATCACAAATCTTTGTGTCCTCAAAAAAAACGTTGGAGCGCTTTCATCACTTTTCGGCTTATCCTTGGCGGCCAGGGGCCTAGTATTTTCCCCAACGAAAACGCTCGTTCCGAGTCTAGCGTGTGGAGTTCCTGTTCGAGTCGCCGTCTGTGTGTGTCGTGTCTGGGGCAGTCGAGCAATAGATGATACACATCCTCGTCATCGTGGCCGCATGAGCATGTTGACGATGTTGCACGTTGTATCCGAAGCAAGAAGTGCTTTGTGTAAGCAGTTCCTAGCCTGAGGCGGTGTATGAGCGTGTCGATACGTCTTGGGAGCTGAGGGTCTAATTGGCACTCGAGATTGGGATCAACAGCGTACAAGATCGATTCCTTTGTGTTGTCTGAAAACCAGGTGGTTAAGCATAATTCACGTTTCGTTCTTCGTAAGATCCCGTTTATGTCGCATTGAGAGATAGGTATGAGGCGGGTTTGTGTATAATGATGAGCGGCTTTCGCCAACTCATCTGCCATTTCATTTCCCTTGATTCCGCAGTGACTGGGAACCCACTGAAATGTCACGCAGTGATCTGACTTCGTAGCTTCTGAAAGCTCCTTCAGGATAGCGTATACTATTCGTGTATCTATTTTTCCTGAAGTAGCATTTTCCACGCACGCAAGGGCCGCCAGGGAGTCGGTGATTACCACCCACCTTCTTGGCGTCGTTGACAGTTTAATAAAGCTGATTGCTTGCAAAATGGCTACAAGCTCCGATGTTGTTGAAGAGGAGAGGATAACTGGGAGAACTTACAA